>ML104790.1:0-157507 GCA_003697995.1 Taxidea taxus jeffersonii
GGGGGGGGGGGGTCTCTGATGATGAGGCTGAGTCTCAAGAGTCCTATACCTAGCTACAGTTCCTTCATCCTGAAACTCAAGGGCAAGCCAGGGACACCGGCGTCCCCTCCCGTTCTGCTGGAAGGGCGGCCCATGTTCAACTCCGTCCCAGCTCTGCCGCCGACCCCACAGGGTGGCCCCCTGAGTCTTAGCCTCCTTTTCTGTACAATGAGACTAGAAGGGCACTACCTCGGAGGGCATTGAGTGAACAGCTACGGAGCAGAGTCTGGCCCACAGTAAGTGCTCAATAAAGTCAGCTGCCCCTAGTATGATCATGGCAGTCTGGCTTTGGGAGAGGTGGGGGGGGCTGCCCAGCACACAGCATGTCCTCGCCACCCACTGCCCTACTGATGGCAGCCAGGAAGGAAGGAGGCCTGGTCCCCCAACAGTGTCTTCCTTTCAGTCTCAAGGGCAAGACACCCCTCTTTACCTGCCCCTGTCCCCTCTCACAGGTCCAGCCCCCCAAAGGCCTGCACCCACCCCCGCCTTCTGCCTGCTCCCCAGCCTCGGTTTCTCTCCCATTGCCAAAGCACAAGAGCTGTTATAATTAACGGATTATCTCAGTGCGACAGCTGTGGTCCTTTGAAAATTGGGTTGAATAACAAGATCCTGGCGTATGGTAATTTCTTTTCATCTCCTGCTCCCCCTTTCTCTCTCCCTCACTTTAGCCTTGTTATGCATGCAAATGCTCTTCCCTCTTCCTCCTTCCCAAACATCTTCCTCCTCCTTGGCCAGGGGACAGACTAGGTTCTGCTTGCTGGTCAATGACTTGTGGGAGCTGACCCTTCTGGGCCCCTCCCGTGGGTCTGGCACTGGGCAAAGCTTCTGACACATATGACTTGTGCCCTCCCCCTCCGGGGCAGGGCAGCCCAAAGTCCCTACATCTGGCTTCTCCTCCTACCTCCCGTGCCTCCGCAGGGGCCTCCCCGGAGGTCCAGGTCCTGGCCCTCAAACAACCCCCCAAAGCCTGGTCCCCGCCCCCTACCCAGCATCTTGGCCCCTCTCAAGGCTTCTGTTATCTCTTGGGTGCTGACCGGGCCCAACCCCTACTACCCCAGCTGCCTCCTGCCCCCTTTCACTGTCCGCCCACTGCCCACTCCTGCTTCTGCCCTGAGCCAGCCAGAAGCCCGCAGCTGCCCAGCCCCTCGACACCTGGAAAGCTGCTGTGTACGCCCTCCCAGTGCTCAGCCTCCTTCCTTGCCCAAAATGAATTTCTCAATCAGCATCCTCACTGGTCTATCTCCAATCTAATGGCCTCCTTCAACCCATCCTCTACCCAGCAGAGGACGAGCCTCCTAAAGGCTAAATCTGAGAGTAGCACTTCCCTCCTCAAAAGTCCACTGATCTGGTAAGATTCTAACAGCAGACCTCAGAAGCCAGCTCCTAGGGTCCTGCGGAGCAGGTTCCTGCTCTCCTCTCCTACTCTCCTGCTTTCTCAGCCAAGTAAACCAGTCTGGTTAGGGTCCCTCCTGTGGGTTCCCGCAGCCCGCAGGGTTTTCCCTATTCACCAATCAGAATCGAAACTGCTCTTTTTACCCCTGGGCTGAGTTCTTTGAGGGAGGGCCAGATTCCCCATGGAAGCCCAGCACCAAGCACCCAGTAGGTAATAAATATTTAATAATGACTGAATGAAGGAGGCCTGCCCTCTCCCTTGATAGATAAGGACACCGAGGCTCAGAGTAATTAACAAATTGCTCAAGATCACACTGTTTGTGTGAGACCAAAACCAGGATTTGAACCAGGTCTGGACTCCAATGCCAGCCTTTTCCATTTCCTAGAGAGGGCTGCAGGGGTCACCTTCTGCTCAGATCTCGGGGAAACTGAACCTCCCTCCAGCCTCAGCTGGACAATAGGAGATGGGGCTCCCTGCTCAGGCCGTCACTTCCTTGAGTTTGAGGGTCAGCTAGCCCCATGACTCCCAGGGCCTCAGCCTTCTCATCTGTAAAGTGGGAAGGAGCCCCGCCTCACCCCATCTCAGGGGGTGACTGAGGGGACAGAAACTCCGGTCTTAGAGAAAGCTCATCCAGCTAATAACATCTGGGTGTCTTTCCCCTCTCACTTCAAACCTGACTGCGTTGCCCCTGGCAGGCACTCCTCAGAGCTTGGGGTCGGGGGCGGGGGGGGGGGGGGTCCTAGGATGGGAGACATCACACAGGACAGAGAAATTCCTCAGGGAGAGCCAGTGAGAGAAGCGCAGAGAGTCTGGGCAGCAGATCGTGACACTGGGCCAGAGCTTCCCTCTCTCGGCCTCCACGTCCTCATCTGTGAACTGGGCCCATTAATGCCCACTTTACAAGGTTGCAAAGGGGACTAACCGTGCAAAGTGCCCAGCACGGGGCGGACACTGCCATGGCCACAAGGTGCTATGGAAATGTGATCGTGAAGTGTAACCCCGGGGGGAAAGGGGAGGAGAGGGGGCAAGACAGAGCAGGACTGACTCTCTACCCTCAACAGCCCACAGAATAGAGCTCACACCCCAACATGTCACCCTTGGGCCCCTCCCCCACCCAGCTCATACCCCATGATGTCCCTTCATAACCTGGGCAGCTGCTCCTGAGCCTGGGATGCCATTCCCTCCCTTCCCCACTCCCTATAGCCCAGACCTCATGCCTCCAAGAAGCCTTCAGATTTCCTCTGCACGGGGAGAGTAGTGGTCTCCCTGCCCTGCCCCCAGCCCGTGATTCCATCCCCATGGAATCCTGGAAGGATCCTAGAGATCGTCTCACCCCACCTCACCTCCCTCCCCCCCATTTTACAGATGGGTAAACTGAGGCACAGATTAGGGACAGCAGCTCTCCGGGGACACAGTTGAACCCAGGCATGCCTGCTGCTTCCAGCCCTGCATGCGGCTTCTTTCCTGGTGCCGAGCCCTTCAGCCCTCGCCGGTCTTCTCCAAGCCCCGCCGCCCCCAGCCCGGAGCTACCTGAGGATGGGACCCCATCTTCCTCTCTGCTCTCCAACCCCAGTGCCTAGCCTAAGGCCTGGCGCATAGTAGGCACTCAGTAAATGTCTGTTGAATTGAATTGCGCTCAGGGCGGCCAGTCGTCTCTGCTCTGTAAGAAAAGCATAGAGTTAGTGGAGCTGTCCCCGTGGCAACGGGGGTGGGAACCAAGCTGGTGGGGCCAGGGGTCTGGCCTGCCCCCCAAGGACCCCAGGGGCCCTGAGCAGCAGAGGGGGGGGATGAGAAACTAAGTCCAAATTGTGCCCCAACAGGCAGCACGGCCCTGGCAAAGTCAGGGCATCCCGGCGCCTCAGTGGCCTCAGCTGTCCAACGGAGAGGACACTCTAGTCCCCCGTAGGCTCTGAGGACTGTCTGGGACAAGAACCAAAAGACACGGGGCGGGGGTGGGGTGTAGACGCTGACTCCCAGCTCGCAAGCGTCCAGCGCTCTGTGCCTGATGCGCAAAGCCGGATGAGACTTCTACCCACTTCTACAGATGGGGAGACTGAGGCTCAGAGGGGGGCACTTGCCCAAGGCCACGTGGCCCACGCCCCGGGGCGCATGCTGTGTACACAGTCTCTCTGCAGAGCTGGAGGGCAGTGGGGTAAAACCAGCCCCAGACAAAGACCTTGAACCCACCAAAAGGGGGCCCGAGCCCAGGCCCAGGCCGGCAAAGATTCTCCAGGCAAAAGGCCCAGCGTGAGCCCCAGAGCCATGAAGGGCAAGATGAGAAGCCACGTTCTCCCCTTCCCATAGGGGCGAGCTCTGATTCCACAGCCCCCAGGGGGTTCAAAGCCGTCCTCAGATGCAAAGGCTGCAAAGGCCTCTTTTGCACAAGGCCCTGGTGTTAATATAGATCGGCAGAGACTATAAATACCCAGCCAGGCCAAGCACGGCAGAGGGCTGCACCGGGAGCGGCCCCATAGGGGCTCTAACCCCAGCCTTGCCCCACAGCCCTCCCCCCACCCTGGGACCTCAGTCTCCACAGGCTACACTCTGACCAGGACAGCTCGGGTTCTTTACACAACAGGCCACAGTTCTGTGGCCCAGCCAGGCCAGCGAGGCAGGGCAGGGGGTGGGGGCACCTTTCAGGGCCTAGAGCGGAGATGTGGGACAGAAAAGAGGAGGCCACGAGACAGCCTCCCCTTGGGTGCACCTGGGACAGCCTGGCCTAGAGCCTGGGAGCCCAAGGCAGGGGCCCAGACAGTAGCCACCCATTCAGTCCCTCCCGCGATCCCTCCTACAGCCACCTTGCGAGTACCTCCCGCTGGAAGCCGAGGATCCACAGCCAAGACACAGCCTTGGGTGGGAGGCCTAGCAGGGAAGCCCGCAAGATAAATGAGCACACCTCCCCCGCCCCTGCCCAGGCCTGCATAGGGGCCATCCTCTGGTTCCCGTGCCCCATCCCGGCCAGCATCACGGGACACCGGTTTCACACCTGCCTTCTGCCTGGACCATGACCTTGTCAAGGACAGAGACAGGGAGGGCAGTCTCACTCACCCTGCAAACCCCGGGTCCAGCAGGGCACCCAGGAGGCGCTCCATAAATGTTCACAGGCTCAAAGGATGACTAAGGTGCCATGGGGGCACAGAAAGGGTACCCACGCGCAGGGCTGTGATGTGGGCCCAGGGGAGGTGGAAAGTGGGGGAAGGGAGCTCACTGCGCCCAGCACAATGGTGTGCCAGGCCTTCACATACAAGAGCCATGCTGTTATGCCCACTGGAAGAATGAAGAGACGGAGGCAGAGAGAGGCTCAGGGATGTGCCCAAGGACCCAAGGCTACAGAGTAGCCCGGTACCCATAGCCCCCCAGTACGAGACAGGGCCGGTGCAGGCCAACTCCCAGGACAGCTGTTGCAAACAATAAGAGACATCATTTGCAGAGCCCAGGACCCCCCAGAGGCCTGATCCAGGCGAGGGGTTAGTGTCCCATTTTCTCATCAACACGTCGAAACAGCCCCAAGAGGGAGACAGACCCTCACAAACCAGGCAGAGACACTAAGGCTCCGAGAGGTGATGTGGGACCCTCCCCCTCCGTCTCCCCCGAGATTCATGGTCAAGGGCTGCAGACCTGGGCCCAGGCCCGACTCTGCGCCGGCAGCTGCTGAGCTGGGCAGTGACCAGCCCTCCCTGAACCTCAGCTTCCCCAAGACCCATCTCCTCTGACCCACGCCGCTGCTGCATGGAGCCACGGGGTAGACCGAGGAGAGATGCTCCCCACTCCCTTACAAACTGTAAAGTGCTGTCCGTCGTCAAGGGAATTGAACCGTCACTGTTATTCTTTCCTTGGCCTTTCTCAGTCATCTCTGCCCTCCTTTCTAAAAGGCTACAGCTATTTGCACAGTGCCCGCCCCTATGCTCAGGGCCCAGGGACCAGGTACTCTCTTTATGTCCCTTTTGTAGGAAATTGATTCTCCGAGAGGTGAAGTGACTTGCTCAAGATCACACAGTCAAACAGGAGAGCACTTAGCCATGACACGGGACATCTGCCCCGGAGCGTCTGTAAATTCAGCCTTGGGGGCCGCTCGAGCCCCCTCTGGAGCTCATGAGTGCCCATCTGCTCCCCAGTTTATCCGACTTGTCAGATGTATGCAATATTCATATTCCCATCGGCTGCTCACACACCCCTCTCCAAAGCCTTGGAGACACACCTGCATATTCATTAACTTCCGAATTAATACAGGGCCCCTTATTACTTCGGGCCTGCTGCCTGCATTAAAGACACTTCGACTTCATTCATTATTAAACTCCCCAGACAAATGATCACATCCCTCCTTCAGAGGGGGGCGGGGCCCAGGCCCCAAGCCAGCAGGTTTGCTCCCAGCGCCAGCTGCTGGGTGACCTTGAACCTGGCTCTCACCCTCTCTGGGCTGTCTGCATGGCTACCTGGTAAAACCAGGCAAAGGACAGTCTCTAAGCACCGCCAGGGCTCATTGAAGTTGGCCCCATCCCATTCTTCTGCAGACTCCTCTGTCGCTTGCCTGCATTTCTGTGCCTCTGTCCCGCTCCCACAACTCAAGTAATTCTTGAGCCTCCACGAAACAGGAGCCCGTCCCCACGACAGTTTTCCTGGTCCTCCCCCACCAGTGGCCTCCCCTCCCACCTGGGCCTGCGCCTGGGCTTGCAGCCGGTGGGCCTTGGGGTCCCGGCACTGCCCATCCTCTCAAGGATAAAGTCTGCCCCTACACTGAGCTGGCTGGGCAGGACACGACGTGTCCCAGATCAGAGAGGCCGTGCCCCAGGCCTTGTGCTAAGTCCTGCATCATCCCAGCCATTTTCAAACAATCTCCACTTTACAGATGGGAACACTAAGGCCAGTGGGGCCACAGCCAGCTCTCTGGGAAATGCTGGCACCAGCTGCAAACCTGGGTCTCTCTCACTTAGAGTCCTGAGCTCCTCACCATCGCACTCACCCCCTGAAGGTGTGTTGCTTGGGCACCACCCGCACCGGCTCCATTCTCCCCTGCCTGGTTCCTCTGCCCGCTGATCCCTACCTCTTGGAGTGGCGGGCAACACGGGCCCGCAACAGTGGCCAGAGCCCCCATTCCCCAGCAGGTGCCCTGATCTATTTCTGTTATGCCTGGCGCTGGGCAGAGCCCAGGATGAAGCAATGAGGATGTCGCCGCTGGCTCTGCCCTGCCTTCCGCCTCCCTGCCATGGGTGCCTCCACGCAGGGCTGCTTCCTACACACCCCGGGGCCCGAGGCTTTACTCCCTGACCCGCTGGCTGTGTGACTATGGGCCCATTACCAAACTTCTCTGTGCTCAGCCCCATCATCTGAATCACACTTGACTCTGCCCTCTGCCTTGTCCATCCTTCACCTCCAATCCATCCCAACATGTGTCCAGGCCACACACCTGTACATCCAAGCCACCGATGGCTCTTATTCAGACCACAACCGCCTCCCAGGGTTTCAAGCGTCCCCTGCACTCCTCCCCGCCCCTCGGCTCAGCTGCCAGAGAGCCTCTTGAAGTGCCGTCTTTCATGGACCCATAGAGAGACCCTCTCTTAAAACACTTCCAGAAGCTTCCATGGTTCCCAGACTGAAGCCATAAATCCTCCTGAAGGTCAAAGCAGCCACGAGGCTGAGCTGAACTGCCCATGGCAGAGCCTCCCTCCAGCTTTCCTCCAAGGCGGCTCTCCCCTCTCCCACAGTGACTCTCTCTCCGTTCTTGTCCGTGGCAGGTGTCCGTCCCCCCTGGCACCCCTGGGGCCACCAGCAAACACAGTGTGCTCTCCCCTGGAGCTCCGGCCCTGCCCCAGTCGGCACAGCAATCCTGTGGCTGAACAAACACCTCGGTCATGCCGACAGCAAACCCACAGGGCTGTGGTCAGTGCCAACAGGGAGCCTGGTAGACCACAGAGGAGACCTCGCCGCTCTTGGTCTGTGTGCACACACAGCTCCCCACCTATCAGGATGAGAGGATAAAGCACCTCAGACCCCTTTCTCGAATGAGGAAACTGAGGCTCAGAAAGACAAAGCGGCCTCCCAGGTCACTGCTGGTAAGCGGCGCTCACCACATTCCAGACCCTAATACGCCTTTTGCCTTTTACACGAATGAACTCCGGCAACCCTCTCCCCATCCCGGTGGGACAGGCCCTGTTGATTACACCCATTTGAGATATGAGAAAACTGAGGCCCCAAGCAGTGATGCCGCTTGCCCGAGGGCACAGAGCTAGGAAGGAGAAGAGCCTGAGACCAAGTCATGGCCATGGAGTCCTTCTGCCCCTCCAGCTTGGCTCAAATCCTCCCAGGCCCTCCGCGGCCAGAAGCGCTCGGGGTGGGGAGCGCCCATCTCCATCCCAGCTCCTGGTGGCAAGGCCTTGAGCCAGACCCTCCCTGTCAGGCCCTGATTTCTTTACCCGGAAGGGGGCGGACGAGACACACAGAGCAGAAGCATGTTATCCACGCGGATACCCAGAGCTCCCCAGGCCCTGGATCAGCAAACTGGTCTCCCTTCTGCAGGAGTAGGAGACCCAGGGTGGGACGTGGTAGGGAGTTCACTCAGGGTCCGGGAACAAGCAGGATGCAAGGCCCTGCCTGTCCTCCTGGAGCAGACCGCAGAGCCAACAGGCGGCCCGAAGAGAGGCCAAAGAGACGGTTGGCTGCTCCCCAGATGCCGAGGCTGCTTATTAACTGGGAGGGCTTGGCGCTTCGGAGGACCTGCAGCCACCCATGGAGGCTGGGGATCCCCGCAGGGTGCTGCATTCTGCCAGCGAGACAGTCCACATCTACTGAGCACCTACTGTTTACCTGGCCTGGGATTCTGGCCACGTATGATGGAGAAACAAAGATGAGCAAGGAACTCCTGCACCAGTGGGGACTCGGGCAAATGGAAACCCAACACACACACACAGGAGATTACTGCTTCTAAGGAAACCCTCCTCCCAATTATTCTGTAAATAACCAGCCTCTAATTTCTCATATAAAAAAAACCCTCAGTTGTCACAGATTGGGGCTATAGAGGGAGGTAACAGCCCCAGCCTTCTGAATGCCTCCTGGCCACACCCCCGGCATGAGCCCACAGAGTGGAACCCAAGCCCCATCCTGCTCTGTCCCAGCCCCCAACCCAGGAGCCAGCACACAGAAGGGGCTCAGTAAATTCTGGCTAAGTGAACTCCGTGAGCACACTTGGGTCCAGGACCAAAGCCACTGTGTGTGGGGACCACCCCCCTGCCCCAGTGAACCTCACTCCTTCCACTTTCTGACCCTCTGGGGGACTTCACAGAAGGTCAGAGCTGGAAGCTTCCTTAGCCAGTCTAGGCCCCGAGGCGTGGAACACAGGAGACTGAGGCCTCTCCTTCTGGGGGGGTCCCCTCCTGTCCCACCCCTCAAAACACAACTGCTCCTCCAGGCTGTGTCCCCGACCTACCCACAGCTGGCTCTCTCTTACCCATGCCTTCAGATGCCCCAGACCTGCTGGTCCAGGTGAGCTTCTGGAACAAGCCCACGCCTGCCCACACGTCTCTTCCTGGTCAAGGTCACCACCACACCCACCAGCTTGCTCAGGACACAGACCCCAGCACTATCCTCAACTGCCTCTCCCCCGACCCTGGTAGACGATCTGCCACTTCTGTCCTCAAAAGGTCCCACATTTGTCTTTGCGCCCCACCTCACCAGGACTGCCCAGCTGCCTACGTGGCCTTCTCCAGCCTCTCCGTAGAGCAGCCAGAAAGTCTTCCAGAGAGCAATGCTGAGGCTGCCTCTCCTGTTCACAGTCTTTCTGGGGCTCCCTGAAGGCTCATGGCTAGAGCCCAAGCTCTTTGCTGGTGTGAGACGCTTCTGTAAGAGGTGCTGTACATTCCCCACCTCCTGCTCCAGACTCGGCCCTCCTCACGTCCTCCGCCTACCCCACCCCACCCTGGCACAGGCACCCCCTTCTCCCTGCACTCACCCCCACACTGTGAATCCGTACCATCTCTAGCTCGGGCATCGCCTCCTCCAGGAAGCCTGCCCTGAACCCTAGGTCTGGCTTCATCATTCCACAGCAACCCTGTGTTCACCAGCACCAAGTAGCATCCCCCTAAACTAGGTCATCATCTCCCTTGCAGAGGGCCAAGACAGCACCACCTCCCCTCTGTGTCCCCCCTCTCTGTGTCCCCCCTGCCAGCAGGGGGACTGGCGCAGAAGAGGTGCCTGGGGTGTGGGCACTGATAAAGCAAAAGACCCACAGAGCACCCCCCAGAGGTGCATCACTCCCAGCTGGTCTCTGTCCCCACCCCCACCTCCCCACTTGCTGAGGTGTGCTCGTTATTACTACTGCTGACAAGACAGCCTCCCAGCTCCTTACCACTGTTATTATGACCATCAGGGCCTCTACCAACCCTGCGGCTCCCGTGTCCACCCTAGCCTCCGCCCAATCAAGGCAGCATGGTCAGGCAGGTGCAGAGAAGCCAGGAAAGGAGCCCTACTGGGGCCTGACAGAACTGAGCTTATGGGGTCCATGGGGTCCCCATTAACAGATGAGAAAGCTGAGGGTCTGAGAACAAGCAGCTGACCTGAGCTCTCTCACCTGGTGGACCAGCCAGAGGCTGACTCCTGCGCCCCGTGCCCTTGTGCTGGACCCCGGAGCTTTCAACACGGAAGGAGTGGAGAGAATGCACAGAGCATGCTGGGCTGGGCATCTTCTGAGGCCGCAGCCATGGAGGACAGTACATGCCAAGTCTGGGGTTCCCTTGCTCTGTACCCCTCCCAACTGCATGGCCTAGGGCAGACCGAACCCTCCTCGGAGCCCAATGCAGCATTCAATGACATTGTAATGACCATGGCCAATGAACTAGTTAGCCATGGAGCATCCCGGAAGCCCGGCCATAGGCAGATTTGCTCACCCTATCCTCACAAAGACTCCATAAGAGGTGGGTTCAAACAGTCTCCCCATTTTACAGACAACAAAACAGAGGTGCTAGTCTCAAAGACGCCGCCCGAAGCCAAGCAGCTGGAAGCGTGGAGCCAGGCGCGCGGTGCTGGGGACAGGGAGCATGCTGGGGACAGAAAGCATCGCTAGGGGTGGGTGCTCACTAATGATAATTCCTTCCTGGCTCAGACCTTCCTTTCATCCTTCAAAGGCATCCTGAACAGACGGCCCCCTCTCCCGCTTCCTCTGTGCAGCCACCTGCTGCACCCTCTTCCCCTCCACAGAGCAGAACTCTCTCGCCCTCTACAGCCTCCTCTTCCACTGAGCCTGCCTGGGGCTCGGCTGCCCTCCCCCCTCGCTTTTGCCTCTGGCACGTGAAAGTCCCCCAGACAGGTGCAGTCTCCTAACAGCCCACCCAGACTACCCTGCCTCCGCCCATCCTCTGCCCAGCTGCTGGAGGAAATTTCCGGAAGCACAGCAGGCTCGTGGGTCACTGCCCTGCTCAGAAGCCTCTGATCGCCTCCCTGGTCCTGACTGCGGCATTCAAGACCTCTCGTGATCTGGCTTGGCCGTGTCTCCGCAGAGCTGCCCTCCAGCACCACCCTGTAACCCAGACGCCCGGTAGAACAAACCACTCCCGGCAGCATGGCAACAAACCACACACACAGGTGCCCACACGTACACTGGACCTCCTTGGCTCCTCCCTTGATCCCTCCTCCCGCCTTGATCCCACCACCAGCCTCTCACCCAACCCCAGAGCAGCACTGCCCAGAAGTCCCCTCCCCAGGGCCTCAGCTCTTCCCACTCCGCGTTCCATCCTATCTTCCCACTCCGCGTTCCGTCCTGGGACACATCATCCACACCCCTGATTTCCAGGCGCCCAGCATGATCCCGGATGCTGGAAGGCGCCCAACCCAGACTCCTTCTCCTGGCCCAGAAGGAACTCCTGAGCCTTGCCTCCTCCCCAGACTCCCGAATCCTCCTTCCCAAAACCCAGACCCAAGCACATGAGCTTCTCACCCTCCTCTGAACTCATGGAATCTTTTCACACCTCTTGGCCTTTCCCCTTGAAATTCTCACAACCCCTTCTGCTCTGCCCCCACCTCATGAATGCTACTTTTCATGCAGAATTCAGAGCGACCTCCTACAGGAAGCCCTCCAGCCCGCTGGGGCATCACTCACCCTAGTCAGCCTTCCCCCTTGGCTGTGCGGTCCCTGATGGCAGGACCCATTCTTGTTGCCCCTCCAGACCCTCAGTGCCTTTGCACAGTGCTTGGCTCATACTAGATGCTTGAGAACTATCTGCCAAATAAATGCACTTCCCTCCTGTACCTTCCCTGAGCTCCAGGAGGCAGAGGGGACAAGTTCATGAGCAAGCAAGGACCCATGAGAATCTGCCCTCTCTCCACACCTGTGCCAGGCTCCAGCTGCACACCTGAGCTACCGCAGGGGGCGGCACCTTCCTCCCTGATGCCCACCTCACCTGGCTGCGGGCTCCCATCAAGTCAGAATAAAACACACAGCCTTCCCAACCTCATTCCTCGCCTTTCTGCTCACTCCCCAGGGCCCAGCCCGGCACCCCCAAGGTGCTGATCTTCCCCTATTCTGCAGCCTCGACGTCCCTCCAGAAAGCCCCCCAAATGGAACAACCCCATTCAGAGAAGCTGACCCCCCCATCCCACCAGTCCTCAGGCCCCTTAGCTCTCCTTCCCCACAGAGCATGCAGACAACCACCCTCATGGTCACAGGTCCAGGGACAACAGTGGGGACAGCCACTTCCTCCAGCCCTCAAGGCCCAGACACCTGTGTCTTCAGGACCCCTTGGCCTCCTGGATAGACCAGGGCTACGTGGATAGGGCTGGAGGATGGGTATTCCTGAGGTCTTAAGGCTTCCTAGCAGGTGTCTGGCAACAACCCCCCTACCCAAGAATCTCAGCCCAGCAGAACCAGAAGAGGCTGTAAGCCTCCGAGCTGTCACCTATTAGACAAGATGACAGACTGGGGCCTACAGAGATGCAGTGACCCCCCACGGCCTCCCTAGCTTCCTCCTAGCCCCACTGTGCCTGCCTATCGAGGGTAGCCTCTAAGTCCCTGAGAGCAGAATCCCACTGGATTCCCCCCAAGACCCCTACTACCTAGCCCAGAGCAGGAGTTCAGAAGTTCCTGTGAACGAATAAATGAATGGGCGCTGGATTCAAATCCCCCCACTTCCACCCACTCCCTCTGTAACTTGCCCTGCCTTCTTCGCAGGGGGACCAAAAAGTAGAGATCAAATGAGGGCATTAGCCAAAAGTGCTTTTAAAATCATACATCGGGAAAACAAAAAACCATACACCGGGGCGCCCTGGTGGCTCTGTCAGTTGAGCGTCCAACTCTGGACTTGGGCTCAGGTCATAGTCTCAGCGTCGTGAGATCGAACCCCAAGTCGGGCTCCGTACTCAGCAGGGAGGCTGCTGGAGAGTCTCTCTCTCTTTCCCTCTGCCTTTCCACCTACCTCTCAAATAAATAAATAAATCTAAAAGAAAACACACACACACACACATAAATCAGGACACACCTGGAAGGGACTTCTAATTCCAAACGCATGAAAACCAAGGCCGAGATGCTAGGTTTCCTTCTCGTTCATTGAATGCCATCTCTCATGCCCTGGGGCGGGCACGAGGCATCCGCAGGGATCAGAACAGATGCGGCACTGCCCTGAGGAAGCTCACAGCTGGAAGGGAGTAGTAATTACAGGAGACCAGTAATTGCACGGGGGACATGGGAGAGCCTAAGACTGCCAAGGCCAGGTAGGGGTGTCTAGTCAGGCCTCCTGGAGGGAGGACTATCTAGCTCTCAGGGCCATTAGAAACAAAGGGCCCCCAAGGAGCCAGGTCAATGAGCAAATAGGCCATGCCACCCCACAAGCTGATGTCATCTCAGATGAGCTGTGTCACAAGCAGGACACAATCCCATGAGGTGTGTGTCGCCACCATCCCCATTTCACAGATGAGGACATCGAGGCCGGGGGAGCTCAAGCAACATGCCTCAGGCCTCAGAGCTCTTGGGCAGCAAAACGGGTGATCTCTGGGCCTTCTGAGGCCCCCACCATGGAGGCAAGGAACAGGGTCTAGAACATTCAGCCTCTGACCTAAGGGCCAAGCTGCTCTGCCAGCAGCCGGGTGAGCCGTTCTCAGACGCAGCAAGGCCAGCCCCAGCTGCCGCAGGCCAGGACAAGCACACAGTGGGCCGTCAGCAGATGGCCACAGCTGGATCCGAAGAAATCCCCGCACACAGCCCAAACAAATCTTCCAGACGTGGGCCCCGTCTCATGCCGAGGGGGGGGCAGCCGCTGGGAAGTGTGAGGTTTTCTGGTAACTACGCGGGGCCCAGGCGGCCTTCCCCTTTAATGCATAAATTTCTGCTTACTTAACTTCACAAATGCGAACAAGCTCATAAAAAATAAGTTATTCCCCCTCAGCACCACAACGCCCTTCAGCTGCTTAATTTTGTTTCTCCCCTCTCCCCCAGCCTCCTCTTGTGAGGGAAGCGAAAGCTGCAGGTCTGGGGGTTCCCACCCCCAAGTGGGTCTGCCCTTCCTCCCCTCCACCCTCTGGGCTAGAAGGAGACACCTCCAGAGAGGAATCTGGAGGCCCCCGGGGCGACCCTGCTCCAGCCCCCACAGCTTTGTGACCTGGGGTTCTGGCTGAACCTCTCTGATACCGCTGCCTCATCCACAAAGCTGGACTCACAACTACACCCTGCCTGCCTCGGGCCCGCGTGAGGATCAAACAAGATAATCCCAGCAAAGTGCTTAGTTCGCTCCTGGCACCGAACAAGCCCTCAATAAATGTTAGCCCTTGTTATTATGTAAAGGAGAGCTAAATTCCCCACAGTTAATCCATTTGTCGAGTTTGCCTTCTGGGGCAAGCTGGCAGCTCCAGACAGGGCCCACAGATCAGTTTTGTTGGCCTGCTCACTGGTGAGAAAAACCCGAGCTTGCTGCCTAAGCACCCGCATTGACCGCAGGCCCCGCCATGCCCTATTGCCTCACTCAGACCGGATTCGAAACTTTAAGTGACCTGACCCCCCTGGGCCCCTGAGTTTGCCACCCCTGGTTTCGACCCCTCCAAATCTTTTCCAACAGGTGAGTTCACTGAACACATCATTAGGCCAGGGGACAGATGGGGAAACAGGCTAACGGAGGGCCAACGACAGGCCCACAGTCCCTGGGGGAGGGGCTATGGGGTCAGACACAGGTCCGAGTCCCATTGTGCCAGCTCGAGAGACTCCTCCCTGTCACACAGAGGAGCAAATGGCCCATCAGCCAGGGGGCAGGAGAGACGGGCTCGGCCTCTGTGAGCTCAGTGTGTTCAAGACCAGATGGGCGGCAAAGCAGGAGGAAGGGCCTGCCCTGAGCCTCACCCCAACCTGGCGATGGGTGTGCCAAGCCAGGGCGACACTCCGATGAGCCAAGAATGACCAAATGACCAATCATTCGGTCATTCTTCCTCCTGCACGGGTCTCAGATGGCCCCTTGAGGCCCCTCCCCAGTCAGGGCCAGCCGTTGTCCATTGCTACAGGACCAGGCATGGCTCCCGGCTTTGCAGGTCCTGCCCCTGCAAAGCCCAGCATCAGAGGCTCCAAGGGTGGGGGATAGGGCTAGAGCTGGCCCATGCCCTTCGGGGCCCCTCCATACCCTCTCCCTTGAGGGCACCTCCAGGAACAGCCTCCGCCAGAAATCGCAGCTCATACCATCCATACCAGCCCCTCTTCCGACGTCTCAAAGCATAGAAAGCCACGGCCCCAACCTGATTCAGCCAAACTTACCACCAGGTACACCCCCGTGAACCCCCATCTCACAGAAATGGAAACTGAGGCCCAAGCAGGAGGAGGGATGGATTCCCTATGGTTCCACACGGCAGACCGGCCTTAAAAGACCTGTCATGTGCGACCCTCCAGCCAGCACCAGCCAGCAAGATCCAGAGAACAGGGGCCCAGACTCACGCCACAGACGCCAGCCCACTGCCCCAACTGCCCTCTCCAGGCCTCGACTTCCCCATCTGCAATATGGCTGACTCCGACACAGTGAGCCATTCTGGGAGGGAAGTCAGTGGGGAGGGTCCTCGACACCGGTCATCATGGTCATCCCTGCATGTGCCTCAACTTCCCCAAAGGGCGGTGGGGCTTCTGTGCCCTCTGTCTTCCCCAGAGCCCCTCTCACTGGGCACCCCCTGCATCCAGCAGTGGCACAAGGAACAATCTAGTAGTTACCAGAGACCAGACACCATGCTGAGAGCTAGATGGGTGCTGTCCTGCCTGTTTTTCAGACACAGAAGCTGAAACACAGAGAAGCTAAGTAATTTGCCCAAGGCTCCTTGGGAAGAAAGAGCCAGTGGACTGACGGGCAGACCAAGGATGGAGAACCCAAACCTGGTTATGGCTGCACAGGTGAGGCAGAGGATAAGAGGAACACGGTGGGGAGGGAAGAGGAGGACGGAGTCCTGAGAGGCTGCCCCGTCACTACCGTGGACCAGAGAGGTTGGCCGCTCCTAACAGCTCCTGCGGTGGCATAGGTCAGGGATCTCAAGTCCAGGCCACAGTCACTTGGTCATTCTTCCTCTCACACCTGCCTCAGATGGCCCCTCAAGGCCCCTCCGCAGTCAGGTCCGGCCGTTGTTGTTCCTACGGAACCAGGCATGGCTCCCGGCTTTGCCGGTCCTGCCCAAGCTCCCACGAAGCCAAGGGTGGCCTACTGCAAACTCGAACCCAGCTCTTGGACAGTCCCACCCACCACCTCCTGATTTTCAGAAGAGTCCCCAAGGTACCCCCAGAGCGGAAGGGGGGAGAGGGTGGGGCCTGGGGTGAGAGGGGCGGGGCCATGAAAGGTGGGGGCGGGGCCTGGCAGGTGGGAGGGCTGCCCCCACCCCGCCCCCAGGGGTAAGGCTGGATCCTGGGCCTGGTTGCCTTGGCAACCTAAGTAATTCCGATTGGCGATTGGCGCTCCATCTGTGCCTTGGCCGGATGGGTGGTTTGGGCTCCCGGGTGTTTGTTTTGAAGGAAGGGGTGATTAGTGGGAGGAGCTGGGAGGCTGCAGTCAGGGCTGGAGAGAGCCTGACGCCGGGCCCCGGCGTGCACACTAGCATCCCCACCCCGCAAAGGAAGAGGCAGACTTGGTCCCCAGAGACCATCCCAGACCTCCTTCTCCCAAGGGGGGTGGCTCATCCTAGCCCAAACACCGCCTGGCACAGACAACAGATGGCAGCAACGGCGGCGAGCGCGCACACACACGCACACACCGAGAACACGGGCTCCACAGTGATCCTTGGGATCAGACTCCAGTTTCCTGAGCCTCAGCTTCTCCATCTGCAAAATGGGCAATACCACTCCCCTCAAAAGGCTCTTAGAATCAAAAGGACGGCCCCAGTGCACCTGCGGACCTCGTTATCCCCGGGTCCGGGAAGGCTTTGTGGAGGGAGATCCTGGTGATGGAGCCACCTATCAGGACCCGGAGGGTGGCAGTCCGAGGAACTGAAATGAGGCCAGTAGGACTGGATCATGGCCTGTGAGAGGAGAGGGTCCCTCCAGGCAAGAGCGCTGAGGCCGGCCAAGTCCCTGCAGTTCTCAGAAGCCACGATAAGGATTCTGGATCTTGGCCCAAGGGGAGTGGAGAGCCAGGGAAACGCTAGGGAGTCCTGCCAAGGGAAGGGTGCAGAATGAACTGGAGGGACAGGAGTGGAGGCAGCAGCCTTTGAGGAGCTGCCATGATGGTGAAAGTGTGACCAGGAGACAGGAGGACGTGAGAGCAGGTCTCGGCGACACACCGGTCACCTTCAGGATGAGGACAAGAGGCTGAACGTGGTATTCAGAAAGGACTCCCAGGGTTCAGGTGGGCAGCTGAAAGACGGCAGTGCCCACCCCAGAACAGAGAGCTCAGAGAAAGAGCCAAGGAGTCAGGATGCTGGATTAGAGCAGTCCGGGATGGAAAAAGCTGAGTTTTAGGGATGCCCTCCAGAGGCAGGGCACTGTGGAGGCCGGAGGCCTGGGCACCCCACCCCCCACCCTGTACACAGCTGTTGGGAGGAGCCAGGGACATAGAGCACCACCCCCAAGAGCAGAGAATGACGACCAGGCCGGGAAGCTCACTCCCAGCAACAGGCCTGTCTCCCACATGGCAGCACTTGGAGCCAGACCTCCGGGGTTCAAATCCAGGCCCCTATACCTCACCAGCCGTGAGATCCTGGGCAAGCCTCAACTTCCCCACCCCTAAAATGGACATAAAAGCAATGCATATCCCACAGGTTGCTATGAGGAGGGCTTCCCCCTGGGTCCCCCCAGTGGTGTGGGACCTCAAGGAACCTGCTCCTTCTGAGAGAGGGACAGGATGCTAAACTTTTTGAGCCCCTACCAGCAGCCAGGCACCCCCACAGGTGTTACAGACCTGTGGTGGTGATCAAGGAGGACCCTGGGTCCCTCCTTGCTAACCATGGGACCAGGAGTGTCCCTCCCCTCCACTTCAACCTCAGCTTCTGCGAATGTGAAATGGGGATAAGGAGGGTATCTGCCCTTGGCGCGTGGGATTGTTGTGAGCGTGAAAGATGAAAACACATGAGTAGTGTCACCCGCCTGGCGCATAGGAAGAACTAACTAAAACATCATTACAGTTTTTGCTAACGTTCCTCCCAATAACCCGAGAAAGCAAACGCAGCGAACCCAATATAACAAATGAGAAGGGCAAAGGCCTCACTTACCCTGGCATCCAGGACCCAGACTGGCCACCATCTGATCACAGGCTCCTCCTTCCCCAGCCCAAATGGCCCTCAGCCTGGGACAGGGCCACGTGAGATTGCCTGGATCGGAACCCTGCCCTAGCTGCTCTAAGCTGTGTGACCTTGGACAAGTCACCTCACCTCTCTGAGCCTTAAATTCCTGCCCTAAAAAATAAGGGGTCCTATCCCTGCACAACTGAGTGAGGAGGACTCAACAAGGAGATAGATACACAATATGTGTTCAGCCTAGGGAATGCATACAGCAGGCGCTCGACAAAGGACAACCATTGTGATTACTGATCAGATGGTAAGACTTGAAGGAAAGAATGATGGCCCACAAGCACTCCAGTGGGGTCCTGGGAGTGATGCCCTGCCCCCAGCCAAGCAAGCATATCCACAGAGGGCTGCAGCCTGGGGGTCCACCCCAGGTGCAACCCCACCCCGGCATTCCTCCACCAGCCCCACCGCAGGACCCCAACCGGGCCCCTGTCCACCCCCACCCGTCACCCCCACCCATCACCCCCACCCTCCACCATTGAGCATACAGCCACATGGGCACCCACCCAGCCCCGTGACCAGCCCACAGCCCCTCCCCTCCCCCCACTTCACATCTGCTCAATTAGGGAAACTAGGGATCGAGGGAAACAAAGACTTAATTTCTGAGCTAATCAGCCTGCCTCATGCTAATTACCATCCTCCCAGGCATTAGGGCAGTCTTCCTGGGGGAGGTGGGGGAGGCTGGTCCCCAGGAATGACACCCCCTTTCCCCCCAAGCCGGAGACAGCCCAGAAATGGCAGAGGCGGAAATCAGGATGCTCCAGCAGGGATTTCAGTGTGCCACTTGGTGGATGTGGCCAGAAGGAGGGGACACAGAAGGGGACATGCCTGGGGCAGTGTCCCTTCGGCAGGTCCTACCCTCCCAGAAGCCCCTTCCGGGACTCCTGCCCCATCCTGGAGGCAGTCACAGACGGCGGAGGCCCCAGAACAGGCGTCCCATTAGGTGTCCAGCCCACGGCCTTGGCAGAGAGATGGACAGATGGATACTTTTAAGCTAGAAAATTGAGCAATGATCAGAGTGAAGCTTTTGGACAGAGGCATAGAGCGAACGCATTGAGCTTGTGTCTGTGCGCTCAGGTGTGTGCATGTGCGCTTGTGTGTGTGTGTGTGTGCGTGCGTGTGTGTGTGCACGTGCTACACACATCCATGAGTGCAGAGAACAAGAGGGTTTGGGATCAGAAGCCAGGACCTCAGGCTCCATTCCCCCACTCTCCTCTGGATAAGTGCCCGCCCCTCTGAAATTCAGCCTTTACGGTGGGAGAGCAGGAAGGGCTCATTGCTAGGGTCACATGGTCAACCAATGTGTACTGAGCGCCTACTGTATGCATACCAGGCTCCTGGCTGGGCAAAGTTTCTGTCCCCCTGGCTTCCACAGTCCAGTGTCCCATGTTCCAACCAACACAGCATGGGACGGACAGAAACCTCCTGCAAGGCACTGACCCCCATGGAGACAGGCAGGGCAATCAGGACGGGCTACCAAAGGCAGGGTTTGCCCCTACATTTCTTAGACAAGGTCCTGCCCAGCAATGAAACTTCAGATGACTGGAACTCCCTGAGGGCCCCAGAGCAAACCTCTTCCCCTGCCTGGGCCTCGGTTTCCCCATCTGCAACAATGAGGGAGCAGAGGCTGTATCCCAGCCCCTCCAAGCAAGGATTCTCGGTCTCCCCATCGTGGCTGCGTGTGGGGGGGGGGCACCAGGGGTGGCGGTATGCCCCAAGCACACACGCACACACAGCTGCCTGCCCAGCGCTGGGTCCAGAAGCACGATAAACACACCAGAGGGACAAGTGCGCCCAGCAATGAGGGGAGGCTGTCCGTGCACCCCCCGGAGGCTCCCAGTCAAGGCTCCTGAGTCTGCAAGCTCAGCTCTGCTGGCACAGGCCACCCCTGAACCTGCCTCCCTTTCCCCTTGCCATGGAGCCCTCATAGCTGGCCACCACGTCCTGAGTCCCCGCCGCATACCTGGGCTCCCCTAGGCCTCGCCGCACGGAATTCCCACCACAGCCCTGCCCGCTAAGAACTGTGACCTTGTTGGACCAAGGGTGGAACTGAGGTTCGGCTGGTCAAGTGACTTGCTCGGTGAGTGACGAGCTGGGCACTCGAGTCCCGCCTGACCACAAGCTGCAACACCTACCGTGGTCTGGGACCACCTTCCTGGCTCCAGGCTGGTCCAGACCCTGCAGGAGCATTGCTCCCTGCAGACCCTCAAGGGCTCCCACAGCAAGGTGCTTGGGGGCCAGATAGCCCAGGTTCAAAATCCCAGTCTCACCACTGACTCACTCTGGGACCATAGGCAGGATCCTGAACCTCTCTGCCCCTCGGTTTCTCCATCTGTAAAGTGGGGATCATGACATTTTGTTGGATTGTTGTGAGGACTGAATTTCTGTAAAGGTCTTTGAACAGTGCCTGGCTCGTGGGAAACATTCTTTGGGCCTTGTTAAATCAAAAGAATAGGGACGCCTGGGTGGCTCAGTTGGTTAAGCAGCTGCCTTCGGCTCAGGTCATGATCCCAGCATACTGGGATCGAGTCCCACATCGGGCTCCTTGCTCAGCAGGGAGCCTGCTTCCCCCTCTGCCTCTGCCTGCCATTCTGTCTGCCTGTGCTCCCTCCCACTCTCTCTCTGACAAATAAATAAATAAAATCTTTAAAAAAAAATCAAAAGAATAAATGAGTCCCTTTAGCTCTAAGGACAGCCAGAGAATTGGGTCGCCCAGAGGGCAAGGGGTATAGCTGAGATTCAAACTGTAGGTCCAGGACTCCCTGCCCAGTACTTGCTCCCTACAGCACCAAGGTAGCTCCAGCTCAGCTAAGAGAATGAAGACGTCCCAGGACTGACCCTGGCTCGGGCCCCAGGAGGTAGGCAGAGGCTGTATGGAGACAGAGGTCAGAGCACAGGCTGGGAACCAGCCCCTGTGCCACCTTCTCTGCCCCACCCACATCACAGAGCAGCCCACCCCGGTCAGGGGTGCGAGTATCTGAAATCGTGCTCTGTTGGTGAAAGTGGAAAATGTGCAACCAACCCAGCCCCCCAACAGGGAAATGGCCGTGCAAGGGGGCCCTCAGCCAAGGCAGAGCTGGACAGGCCCCCTCTGTGTCCCCGAGAGCAGAGGTGCGGAGTGTGGAGTCGGGGGCGCGGGAAGGGGGAGAGGCTGCAAGGCAAATCCCACGGAGGTAAGAACAGATGGCACACGTGTATTTGCGGGGGGCTCAGAATCACGGGGAAGGACCCCACCAGTGATGGGGGGCCCCAGCTCATCCCTCAGAGAGCACACGTCCATTCCTTAGTTAGGAAGCAGGCGTCTACACTCACATGTTCCCCTTTACACATACACACTGCAACACCCAGCGAACACACAAGAATCACCCCGTGTGCGCACACCCAAGCAGCAAGCCAGCGACCTTCCTTGCGTGGCCTGAGGAAGGGACACCAAAGCTGCCACAGAGATGGGCAGAGTGGAGAGACAAAAGACAGGAGACGGGGAGACACAGATGGAGTGAGAGACAAGCGGCAGAGCCAAGAAAGCTCCACTCGGGCCCAGGGGCGATGTGATCCGATCCGAAGTGGCCCAGGGGACCCAGGAGGGGACAGTTCTGGGTCTTCCTGGGTTTTACCCTCAGCCCGGTCACTCACTGCCCAGTGACCCTGGGCCAGTGCTCCTCTGGGTGTTAGGATGCCCAGGAGGACAGGGCAAGGGATGGAGACCCTGTGGACTCTGACCCTCCAGTGCTCCAGGGCCCCAATCCCCCGCTGAGGCCTGGCTCCCACCTCTCCTCAGGCCCCTCACGGTCTGCAGGCTGCCCCCCGCAGGCCTGGGGGGTGGTCTCTGGGGACAGCCCTGTTCCTCCTCCCTGGAGCTCCCTTTGAATCCAGAATCCAGAACGGAGCGTCCGGGTCAGCTGCCATCTCAGCCAAGCCAGGAACCCCCTCCCCTGCTGCAGCCACCAGAGCCAGCAAGATCAGAGAGGGGAGGAGCAGGGCAGTGACGATGACCGCAAGTACCACGCATCACATGTGCCTGTAGGGGAGCAGATGATGCTGCCTGCCTGCTTTGTCTCACTTAAGCCTCATGAAGAACCTTGATCCCATTTTGTAAATGGGGAAACTGAGGTTCGGAGACGGCCTGCCCAGAACCACGCAGCCAGCAAGAGGACGAAGGAGCCGGCAGGGAGCACAGGCCGCCTACTCCAAACCCAGCAGCAACGTCCACATCTTGTCCGGCAGGTACTGGGGAGAGTGGGAGGGGCCAGGCAGACACCCCCACATTTCCTAAACTGGCATCCCAGGCCTCAGGACACCATGCACCACAGCCCATCCCCAGCAGCCTGAGAGGGGGCGGCTGGGAGGGCCGCTGAAGCCCTGCTCCCCTGCTCCTGCCACCAGGAACCCCGAAAACGAGGTGAGCATGTTCTGAGCACACACTGTATGCCAGGAGCCGGCCCCAAGCGCTTTAGAGTGTAAGTCCTCGGAGGCGGGTACTATTTTAATTCCCACTTTGCAGAGGCCTGGCAACTTGTTAGGGTAGAACAGGGAGTGGAACCCAGGCCTGGGCCCACAGGCTTGACCCCTGTGTCACCCCATCTTACAGACCCAGGCCTTTCTGCTCTGACCCACCTACCCCAAGCCAACACTCCGGAATGTCAGACAGAGGCAAGAAGGGCCTCCTTCCTCCAGTCCCTGCTCAGCTCAAGGGCTCCCAAACCACCATCATCTGGGGTACCTGCCCTCCTCCACCGACCCCTCCATGGCCCGTCTCTTCCCAGGGTGCTTGAGATCCTCGGCCAACTCCCACCTTCATACTTAAAGCAAAGCCCTGAGCAGGGAGGGGAAGGTCTCCCCACAAACCTCAGATGATATCCTCGGGAAGAGGAGCTGGGTCTCAGTCTGAGGCCCAGAGAGGGTGTCAGATGAGCCAGGGTCACACAGCAAGTCAGAGGCAGGAGGGAGAGCTATGGCCCTTGGCTCCCTGTTACAGCTCAGCACAGAGTCTGCCCTCCCTCCCGTGTTTGTAAACCTTGAAGCTAGGTTGGTTGAGCTGTGACCAGTGTAGAGGCAAGGGGGGGGGTGGATTTTTAGCAACTCCTAGAATGCCTCAGGCTTTACCAACCATGCAGTCCCCAGCAGCCCTATGGGTCTGCTCTGTGTGAACAGTCCTCCCGCAACCCTGTCTCATTCCAGCCCCTGCAGAAGCCCAGTGCTGTCTGCAGGCAATGTCCCCATTTCGCAGATGAGTAAACAGAGAGACTCAGGTGCACAGGACCACTCAGGATCGGGATGGAACCCACCGTGCCTTGCTTCCAACCGCAGAACCCGCCCGCCTGGAGCCCCTGCCCTAAATCTAACCCCTTTCCAATCCTTAGGGACTGCCTCTTCCAGGAAGTCTTCCCAGAACTCAGGGAGCCTCCATTCAAAGGAACTGTGCTTTCCTTCTACATTAATGAAGCAGATTGAGCCTCTGCCCTTGGACTACGGCTCCTGGGAGACAGGGGACTCCCTGAAGTCAGGGCTATGACTCCCCAGACAGGATATTGGTGGCCCAGTCCTCCCCCACCCCCAAGCCCCCGCTGAAAGACTAGGGACTCCCTGAGGACAGGACCATCACACTCTCCTTCCTTCAGACTAGGAAGTAATGGGGGTGAGACTCCCCCTTCCCTCCTCCTGCACCTCCACCCACATAGCCCCCCACCCAGAGTATAACACTCTGCCCCAATGGTACAAGCAGGACCCCTCCTCCTATCCCTCTCCCTTCTGGCAGTCCTCCAGACCTGGCCCGTACCAGGCAGCCTACTCCCCTCCCCCCGGGCCCTGTCCATGAATCCCACCTCTGTTGGGCACCACAAACCCCCCTTTCTCCTCCCCAAACAAATGGGGTCTTGAGTGAACCACTGGGACTGCACACAAGGCCAGATCTATTCCCTGGGCTGATGTCTCTGCCAGCAGGGAGCCAGGGGGTTGCAGGAGGCGGGGGTAGCCAGGCGAGGGGTGGGGGGCGTGGGGGAGCAGGCTGTCTATGCCACAGCCTCTCTCAAGGTCCAGCCCCTGAAATCAGGGCCAGGACTCTCTAAGCTAGGTCCTGGTGGGGCTAGGATCAACAGCTCACTCCCCAGGTTACCCCAGAGTGGACCAACCCCAGAAGCCTTCATGGTGCCTCCCCTCCCGACGGTGCAGGCAGGAGCCTCTGGGTCCAGGTCCAAATCCCTGCTCTGTGCCCTATGGAGAACTTCCCCAAACCTGAGGCAGGTCATCTGTAAAATGGGCCTAACTAGATCTACTCTGCCTGTGCTGCTGTGACCATGAATGCGGACACAGACTAGATAAGCCATCATCTTCATTTTACAAACAAGTAAACAGAGACACAGAGTGGGTAAGTAATTTGCCTAAGGGCACACAGCGGCTGAACTGATGACTCAGGCTGCTACCAAAGGCTCTTCCTTATGGCAGGAGCCTTCCCCACGCTGGAGCCTTTCTGCGGTGTTGCCTCTGCAGTCAGAGTGAAGTCCGAACTCTCCAGCTTGAAAGGCCAGGCTCCCAGCAAGGAGATGCAGTGCAGCAGAGAAAGGACCTGACCCAGAGCCAGCGCGCAATTGGGGCTCCGAGGCCAGCTCGGCCACCGACTCCCCGCTGTGTCTCCGGGGCCAGTTGGCCTGGCCTCCCCAGCCTCGAGGGCTTTGTGGCTAAGATGCGAATGACAAGAGTGGCAGCCCAGGGCCCCCGGCAGGCTTACCCATCCATGCCGTCATCACGTGTTTACTGAACACCTACTATGTGCCAGGCCCCATTCAAGGCGCTTGGGATAGAGGGGGGAATAAGACTGAGAACACTCCGGCCCTCACGAGCTGACACTGCGCTGGCAGAAGGGTGGATAATAAAAAAAGAAAAAAACAAAAACAAAAAAAGAGCAATCGGTTGTGCTAGGGGCCAGCAAGAGAGGGAAGAGGCCTGGGGCCACAAACAGAGCACTCAGGAAGGGGCTCCCTGGGGAGGCGACATGGAACAGGGATGGGGGGTGGGGGTTGCAGCCTAGGACATGCCCGGGGAGCAATGAGGAGCCCAGGAGGGCCAGCAACTCCTGCAGAAGGACCAGGAAGTACAAAGGCCGAGGACTTCAGTGCCACGTGGAGTCTGAGGGGGGGCGCCCAGCACATAGCAAAAGCTCCAGAAAGAGCCGCCCCTTAAGTCCCATGAGCTCCTTGCACTTTGCTCTCCTCCTCTGGAAAACAGGATGCCGGGCAGCTTCGAGGGAACCCTGTCTCTTCCACACACCTGGATTCATTCTTATTCCTCCCATTTTGCAGGTGGGGAAGCTGAGGCTCCCAAGACACCACAGCCCATAAATGGCAACATGACGATGGGAACCAAGGTCTTGTCATCCCCAATCCTAGGTCCTGCTGGCCTTATGTGGCCTCATGGGTCACGGGGCGCTCACTGCCTCTCCCCCAGGCGATCCCAAGACAGCATTGACCGCCAGAAAGTCTCTTGGGAGGAACGGAGGTCTATGCCCTGGTTGGTTCCCCTTCTACCACCTGGGGCCATGCAGGACACCTCTCCCCCGACTTCCCACAGGTCACTGGAAAGGCGGGGAAGGGCTCACGGGTTCGAAAGAGCAGGGAGCCCCTGCTAGGAGGCAGACACTGGGCTTTACTGTCACCCCCCTGCCGCACGCGGGTAAAATAAAGCTGAGCCCTATCACACCCATCGTACAAAGAAAAAAGCTGAGGCTCCCCAAACGGTAAGAAACATGCCCAGGGTCACCCACCTAGAAAGCGGCAGAGAGAGGCTCTGAACTCAGGTCTGTGTCACTCAGAGTCGTCATGCCGCTCATCCCCCAAATCCCTCAGATGTCCCTCTTAGGACATCCTTCTCCATCCCTGGCCCCTAGAAGCAGGAAGGACTTGCCCTGAATCCAGTGCTCCCGGGACACCACCTGCCACTTGCCTGATACGCCGTATCCCGGGGGCTGGGGTTGGCTGGGCAGGCTCAGGACATTCGGGGGCCCTGAAGGAAGCCAGGAGGTGGGGGGCTTAGGCGGCAGCTGGGGGGCCAAGGCCTGTGTGAGGACAGCAGGTACCCAGGCCCCTGGATTAGGCAGGCAGGGAGCACGGAATGCCAAACCAGCCACACCAGGTTCCAGCCCAGCTCAGCGACCAAGGTGCTGTGTGACTCCTGGAGGCCCTTCTCCTCTCCAGCCCCACTTCCTGCGGCCAGGTCATTGCCTCCCGGGCTCAAGGGTCACGGGCAAGGACACAGTGAGGCTGACCTCCAATGAGACATCACCTCTGTTGTCCTCCCCGGGCATGTCAGAAAATAATTTATCAATCATTTTTGGAAGGAATTATGTTGATGTGGTGGGGTTGACACCTAACGGTGGCTCTGCTACGTGCCAGGAACCACACCTGGGGTGTCACATACATTATCCCTAGTGACAGCAAGCCCAAGAAGCATGTGCATCGCCTCCATTTTACAGATTGGGAAACTGAGGCCCCAGAACATACAGCTGTCAGTGCCGGAGTCAGGATTCAAACCCAGGACTCTGCTGTCCCAAGCTGCTGCCTCCTGTAACTACTGAAGTGAAATGTTTGCTTCGGAAAAGTACCTGGGGACTGAGGGAAAAGAGAGACAACTCTCAGTGGGGCAGTCACAGAGGAACAGGCTCCCAGGGGAGGGGTTAGGACCAGTGAGTTGGGTGTTTGGGGAGACAGGTGCCCAGGGGTCAAATCCCAGCCTCGGTGCGTGCCTGCTGTGCAACCCGGGGCAAGTGACCTCCCCTCTCTGATGCCTCAAAGGCAAGTATCACTGCCAGGTATTCTGGAGCACAGCAAACGTGAGGTATGGGACCAAGTCACTTGGGGACAAGGAGAGAACATGCATCCGGAGGGGGGACTTGTATGCTCAGAGGCTTGGAGGAGGAGGAAGGCTCCAGGAGGCAGAGGTAGGGGCACCTGGCCGCAGAAGTCGGAGTGAACAGTCTGAACCTGGCAGTGAAGGGCTTGGCTCAGACGCACCCGCTGGACTCCCCCTGCCCGCCTCCCCCCCTGCCCAGAGAACCCTGGGTCAGCCCAGGGGCCCAGGAGCACCAAGCCGAGGCCGCAGCCCCTCCCTGTCCCACCGCCAGCACCCCCCACGGAGCCCCCACCGCCCCACTCGCCCCCTGCATGGCCCCTCAGAGCCCCCAGCACCGGCCCTTCCCCAGGGCCCTCAACCCCTTGGCAGCCACGGCTCCTCCACGTGGGGACCACCTCGTCCTAGAGACGGCATCTCCCTTTCCTTAGCAACCACCAACACCGAGCCCAGACAGCCAGCCTCCTCTCTCTGTCTCCTCCTCTCTCCATGGAGACCACAATGCCACAGAGGCGGCTCCCTCGCCAAGGCAACCACTGTCACTCAGCACCCGCCCAGACCACAGCTCCCTCCACGTGGCCACCACCAACACTGCCGCGGTGACAGCGACAGCCTCTCCTCTCCGGGCAGCCACCAGCCCCAGCCGAGACCAAGAGCTCCCGTCTGCCGGCGGCCTCCAGCTGGCTGACTGCTCTCCCCGATGAAATCCCAGACACCGATCAGGCCCCTATCGACCCTGCCCACGAGTCTGGGCTCCCAGCCCCTCAATCTGCCCCTCCCCTCCTGAGGGAGGAAAGGAGACCCCGGAAGCCGATCCCCACCCCAGCACCGCCCTCGGATGCCCCGGCCCCCCGCTGAGGTGCAGGAGGCCAGGACACGGGGCAGGAGTGCGACTTCCTCCCACCCACCACAGGGAGCCTGTCCTGGCCCCCAGAAAGGCCTGCCACTCTGCCAGCTGCCT
Source organism: Taxidea taxus jeffersonii (assembly GCA_003697995.1). Taxonomy (NCBI): domain Eukaryota; kingdom Metazoa; phylum Chordata; class Mammalia; order Carnivora; family Mustelidae; genus Taxidea; species Taxidea taxus. The sequence goes on from ML104790.1 coordinate 27,939, forward strand.
CGCAGGCCCCAAGGAAGGGAAACTGGGGAAGAGCAGGTAGGGGCGCCCACAGCAGGGGTGCGGGGGTGGGGGCCGGGGCAAGACAGGAAGGGACCAACGGGCGACAGGCTACACCACAGTTTCCAAGGCCAGGTCATGTGAGCCAGGCTCACGCGCAGCCACAGGCTCGCACACAGTCAGAAGGACCCTGTCCTTACCGATGTCTGCGCGCTAAGGGGGCCCTCCGGCCCACGAGGCTCTATCCCTGGCCTGGTCTCAGGGAGGCCCCCGCAGCGGCGGCGCCAGGCGGCAGCAGCAGGAGCAATGGGGTCTCGGGTCCTGGTCCAGCTCAGGCTGCAGCAGCTTCTCACCCAGGTCCTCTCCTTCTGCGAGGAAGCGAGGGGGAGAAAGGGGAGGGAGGGAGAGGAGAGGAGGAGAGAAGTAGGGGGAGGGGGGCAGCAGGAGGGAGGGAGGAGGGAAAATGCTGAAGTCTTGAAGGGTACACTCACTTCTTTCTTAGGTTTCCCATGGCAACCAAATATACCACAAATGAATATCAGTGTGAGAGGGAGGGAGGAGGCTGAGAGAGGGGAGGGATGCACAGAGATGGAGGCCGAGATGGAGAGAGATGGGAGGCTGGGAGGCTGGGAGAGGGAGGCTGGGAGGTGGATACAGAAAAATGATGGGGAAGAGAGATGGAAGCCTGGGTCCCCATCCTATAGGCTCCATCGGGTTCAAGAGTAAGAGGAGGGAAGGGGCCACAGGACTTCTTTCACCCCCTCCATGGTTCCCGGAGGAGGGGCAAGCAACGGACTGGCAGAGTTTCTAGGAGCTGAAGGGACCCCATTCCTCCCACCCCACCCCAGCCCCACTCACATTCCTGACTCCCCACAGGGCCCCAGAGTCTGGAGGCTCTTCCCACGTCCCAGCCAGACACCCCACTCAGTCATGGACACACACAGCATACCCAGGTGGGGACGGTCCCCACACCCTCCCACTCCCTGTTGCCAGGTGCTCCCTTACACAGCCCCTCCCTCCTCACATGGGCAACCACACCACCCTCCCATCAGTCACCCCAACCCCAACCGGACCTACTCCTTCTACCACTGGGCCCCAGCCCCTCCACTGCAGGAAACAAGCAACCCCCCCAACCCCGTGCCATCTCTCATTGATGACTCTGGCATACACCCATTCTCCCAGTGTGCCCACAACCTGTGCCCTGCTGGGCACCATCCGACCATATGCACTCACACACCCTAAGAGGAATGCACCTGCCTGACCTCCCCTGGCAGAGACACGCACTCTTCCGGACAGATGTGCCTCCACCCAACCTTCTCCCATCTGTGCGCACACGCACACGCACTCCTTCTCTGCCCTCAGAGGCCCCTTTCCCTGCCTGGCCCGCACCCCCCACAAGCCCAGATGGTCCTCCCAGCCCTCCCTCACGGGCAGGGGCTCACACCTTGGCTCCCTCCACACCGCCATTCATAAACATACATAAACCCTCCCAGCACCGGCAGCTGGCGGCCCCGGAACACAAGTGCGCACGCGCGTCCTGCGCTGCCCGGCTCAAAGGCAGAGGACAAGGGCGCACCAGCTGGCTCCTGGAAAGGGCTCCCAGGCCCAGGTCCCCCAGGGATACCTCCTCCACGCTTAACCCGGAGCACCGTGGCCAGCAGACACCCTGACACACACACACACACACGCGCGCGCGCGTGCGCCAGCACCCACAGGACACTGAACAGCAACCAGAATCCCACATCCCCTCAATCGGACAAGTGCACAGAGACCCAGATGCACCGTCCACAGCTGCCCACCTGAACACGCGGACTCACACGAGTGCCACCATGCTTGGGGCCAGGGCACAGGTAGCCCTCAACACACGCGTGGAAAAGGCACTGGCGCCCACTCCCGGTGGACCGCCCGCTGCAGGCACTCGGGCTCCACCATACGCACCCAGACAGACATGCCCACAGGCACGGGGGCCCCTACATGGCCTCACAGGCCAACGCACAGCCCCCCCCCCACACCAGCGCACTGGGAACCGCTCCCTGACCAACCCCCCACCCACCCCGCACACGCAGGGCCACGCCTGTACACCCACGGCGCCGCACTCCCAGGGCAGTTCTCGGCGCGCCCCCCAACCCCATCCCGTCCACACCCACCTGACACACACACCCCGTCGCCAACAAGTCACAGGCCCTCAACCGGGTCGCCCCTCCGCCCCCTTCCCCGGGCACGCGCCCCGGCCTGCCGCCAGCCCCCTGCCCGGCGCCCGCGGGTTTACGATCCGGCGCCCCGTGCCGAGCCCAGAGGCCGTGAAATTGGCTGCGAGCTGCGAGGGATGTGGCTGCAAATTCTAAGCACAGGGAAGTAAGGCAGAACCCCGGCAGGCTGCCGGCCACAGTGCGGGCCGGGGTGGGGAGGGGTGCGGGCGGCCCGGGGAGGGGGCTCCCTGTGCGCGCTCCCGCCCACCCCGCCGCCGTGCACGTGCCCGTGCCCTGCTGGCAGGGGGCGGTGCGGAGAGAGCTGCGCGCGGGTGCACCCTGGGGGCCTGCCCCGGGTGCGCACCGGGGATGGACACCCGCTCACCTCCCGCCCGCCACCTGCCAGGGCCTGAGCGCCCACCGGATGACCAGCCTCAGGCAACAGCTTCGAGACTCTGCAACTCTGCGTTGCCGCCTCCGGGAGGCGTTCCAGGCTCTCCATCCTCCTCTGGCTTCTCTGTTCCCACTTCTACCGCCTGAAGGCCTTCAGCCTCTGCTCACAGGCATAACTCCAGGCTCAGCTCCACCAGCACCCTGGCACCAAAGGAAGGGAGAGGGAGGGCATGGTCTCTCTCCAAAACGCTGGGCAGGCCTCGCTGGTCTCACCGCATTTGCACCGCACTTCGTGCCTTTACCAGCTGTGCGGCCTTGAACCCTGACCGCAGACTCTGCCTCTGTTTCCTGGTCTGTGCAACAGGAACCACGCAGAGGGTCGTTCTGAGGATTTGCTGAGGGCCACTGGGCAAGCTCAGAACAGCAGCTGGTGAACACGGAGATGATTAGTACTGGCCTGGTCTTGCCAAAGACAAGGGGCACACAGAACTGACCCCAGGCTCCTCTGAAAAATGCAGATGCCTTTGGTGACTCCCCACCTGTGTGGAAAGATCCAGAAGACGCAGCCCCGTCAGCTGCCCTCCAACCAGCAAACATGGGCGAATTCATATTCTGGAAATGCATTAAAAATGCAGGTTCCCGGGCCACACATCGACCCTCCTGAATCAAAGTCTCAGCCAATGAGGCCTGAGAACCTGCATTTTTAACAGCGCCCAGAGACATTGGCGCTCCCTGACAAAAAGGATAACGTTCCCTTTCTTTTCTTTTTTTTAAGATTTTATTTATTTATTTGACAGAGAGAGAGATCACAAGCAGGCAGAGAGGCAGGCAGAGAAAAAGAGGGAATCAGGCTCCCTGCCAAGCAGAGAGCCTGATGTGGGACTCAATGTGGGGCTCAATGTGGGGCTCGATCCCAGGACCCTGAGATCATGACCTGAGCCCAAGGCAAAGGTTTAACCCACTGAGCCACCCAGGTGCCCCTAACATTCCCTTTCTTAGCCCAAAGTTGACTGTCCTGTGTAATGGAGCCCCTAATTGCATTCCAGATTCATCTTCCCAAAATCCACCCCAGGCTTTCCGGCCTCCAGATCTTGGCTCCTAATAGTCTCTCCACCTGGCCTGCGCCCACCCAGAGCTGGCAGGCCCTCCTTCACCGTCCTCAGGCCAAAATTAAACAAGATAATAGCCAGTGTGGAGCCCCATGCCTAGCACCCAGCAGGTGTGCGGTCATGGGGACCCCCGGGCAGAGACAAGCAGAAGCAGCCCAGCCTCTCCCACCTCCGGCTCCCCAGGCTGGCTCGGCACCTGCCCTTGCAGCCTCCAAGGCCGGCCCCCTTGGGGTCGGGTCACAGACAACCAAGAACCACCCCCGTCACCCCAGCCCTACTGTGCGTAGGCCCCACGCTGGGCACTGGGCAGATGCTCCACGTAACTCCTCTCCGTGCATTCCTGCCTGAACCCCGGGGCCCCACAGTTATCCCTGGGTGAGATGCGCTTGTGCGGGCGTGCACGCGCGTGCGCGTGTGTGCACTGAATGCAAAATGCATCAGTCCATCCTCAAAATAGCACGGAGATAAGAGGAACTTGCCCGAGTCATTTTTGAGGGCCTACTAGTCTGCGCCTGTGTGGAGCTGACGTACTGGCAGGAGAGACACATAGGGAACAGCTACACAAGCAGAACCATGAACCTCCCCATAGTGAGAAGTGCGGAAAACAAGGGAGGTGGCCTGCCAACCCGGCCACCTGTGTCTCTCCGCCATCCCAGGAGAATTTGAGAGAGAGGGGACCCAGCCAGGCCAAGGAGGGAAACTGAGGCAGGCCTGAGTCATGGGGCTGGGCCCGGAGCGGGCTGGTCGGGCAGCCTTTCAGAATTGCTCCCCACCATCCCCGCCCCCCCGCCCAGGGAGAGAGGGGGAACAGCATGAAGAGGCATGCACAGGGTCACACACATACACTCACTCACATATACACACAGGTGCACAGCAGACATGCCCAGCCCCCTCCCAGCCCCTCTGCACCTTCCAGCTGGGGGGACAGGCAGCTCCCAGGCCCTTCTCACACTTCCGTGGGGCCCCCCAGCCTGGCTCCCAAAACAGTTTCTATGTGTTTCAGGGGGTAAACGGAGAAGCTGAAAGGAGAGGGAGGGATACACACATACAGACACACACAGCCCAGGACCCACTCCAGAGAACCAGGAATGAATAAGGGAGACAGATGGGAAGGGGGAGGGAACTCATCTAATTGACACCTACTATGTGCCAGACACAATGCTCCGCACTTGACATTCTCTTACGTAACCGCACTGGAAAAGTTAGGAACCCGGCATCGCTATCCCCACTTTATGCTGAGGAAGCAGGGCCTCCTGGAAGGGAACTTCCTCACCCAAGACACACCGTTAAAAAACAGATTTTGGACCCTGGGCCCCTACTCTTTCGCTGACTGAGACAGGGGGAGAGGATGGTAGAGTGGCCCAAGGGGACTGTCGCCGGAGCCATGATAGCCTCAGAGCCTGGAGAAGATACTGATCTGGGAGCAGCACCCCCTCCATCACCCAGGGGAGCCCCCCCAAAGACCCGCTGGGAGCTGTGTTCGGTGCTGGGGGACAACAAGAGAGCATGCTGCTGGCTTCGGGGATGTCACAGGTCGTCCAGGGGTTGGGGGGGGAGCACAGAAGGAATGTGGAACAGGCCTGAGACCCTAGGGCCTTCCTGCCCCTGTCCCTGCGGCCACTGCCACACGCGCTGCTTCTCCTGCTGACAGATGAGCAAGACAAGGCCGGGAACGGCCCCTCGCACCGGGACAGGCCAAGATGGAAAGATCCCCGGGCAGAGGAGTTCATTGATTCATGGTGCTGATGTGGGACTTCTGGTCCTCGTTCTGCTGCTGTGTGGCCCTGAGCCGATCTGTAACCTCTCTGTGTCTTGTGTAGGAGATGAGGAATGGGAATGGCTATGTGGCAGAAGGTTTGGTGAGGATTAAACACTTACAAAGAGCTTCACTTCGGGCCTGGCTCTCGGGCTCAATGAATATTAGCTCATATCATTGTTATTATTATCACTGTAATGATTGCTGCCAGCGGCACCCAGCAGCTGAGGCTTGCCAGGTGGCTCCCTAGCCCTCAGGACCTCTCTGGGGCCTCCCTGGGGACTGTCTGCTCACCAGAGGGGAAGGGGCTCTATTATTCCAACCCCCAGCCCCCCCACCCACCCCCCACCGGCCGGTAATAATGGCAGTGACTCTGCTCTAGAAATTCATTGAGACATGAGAAGGTTAATTCAATAGGGGATCAGACGGGGCAGTGAAAGGCAGAGGATTGAGTTAACCTTTTGGACTACTAGTTAAGGAGGCTCAGGCTTCCAGGCAATCCTGCTTCCTGGCTTTCTGTTCCTCACAGCCTGGGGCACCACGGCAGACTGTGGGGGGACAGGCCTAGGCCCAGGCGTTGGGGAGGCACTATAGCTGGAATGGAGAGGGTAACGGGCGATGGGTGCCTCCCGGCCGCGCGCATGGATGCCACACTTTCACACTCACTCACCGAGCTTGCAAGACTACAGCCGCCGCCTCACAGACAGAGGACAGGGCCGCTGACCCCCGTGTCACACACAGCCGCTCAGCCGAGATGTCACTGGAACCAGTTCTGCTTCCAAAGCAGACATCCCGCAGACTTCAGGAGACAAGGAAGCCACACGGGGCAGCCGGCGAGGAGCGCGCTAGAGAAGGCTCAGTCTCCGGAAGCTTGTGGGGTGGAAGGGCAAGCAAGAGGGGGCTGGGGGTGGGGGCAGCCTCTACGGTGGCCAGCTAGCCTTGGCCTTGGGCACTCCCCACCCCCAATGCACAGAGCTCCCTGTCTGTCCATTAAAAACAAAGAAAGTGCCCTGTGGGAAGGGAGCTGCCAATCCAGTGTGTCTCCCCGAACCCACTGAGCTGGGGAAGGCAGACCGGGCAAATTCTAAGGACTGAATCAACGGACAGCTCGCTTTACCCTCCGGACCTCAGTTTGCTCATCTGTCAAGTGACCGCATGAAGCTGGTGGGCCAGCCCCACAGGACGCTCTGAGGATCCGAGGAGGGAGAAAGAAGTTCTTTACAAAGTTAGACTCCGAGCTGGGGGACAGGAAGCCAGGGGACGTGATGGGCCAAGCTCCCACCACAGGCCAGGCACCCGGCACCCTGGAGGCCCACCGCCCCCGTGACACCCCTCACCTTTCCAACCACCCCTGCCCCAGGTTACAGATGAGACACCGAGGCCCAGAGAGGTGACAGGAAGGCCTAAATCACAAAGCACAGAGTAGCCATACGGGACTGGAGGCAGCAGGCCCGTCCCCTCTGCCGTGTTGTCACATGAGTTTGCACACACGTCCTTGCTCACACGAACACGTATCTCCGTGACCTGGCTGGGGCTGTCGGAGGAGGGGAAGAGGCGCCCCACTGAAAGGTGGGGGGCAGAGGACAGGCCTTCAGGTGAGGGGCCCCACACCCACCTGGGGCATCTGGAGAGGGACCCTTCCCTCAGGGGCCCCATCCTCCTTCCCCTCTCACAGCTCACAACACGGGGGACAGAGGCACATGGGGGACAGAGGCACACATGGCCACACGCCCTCCCCACTGACATCACACACTCTGGCTGCTGGGGGGGGGACCCCTCACACTGCTATCCCAGTGACGTCACTGGCAGCCTGCCGCTGATGTCACACCCAGAGGTTCTCACTGACGTCACACCCACAGGCCCATGCTGACATTACGCCCACTTCTCCCCAAGAGCCCCCTCCTTTCAATTACTCCTCTTTCTTGCTGCCCAGATGCAGATGGCCCAGAGGTTGCCGCCCACGTACACAGCTTGAGAGTCACCACTCACCCTGGACAGGCGTTCACAGACACGGCCTGTGTGTGTGCATTCCTCATAGGACACACGTTTATGCGTGTGCGCAGGCCCACGGGCCCTGCTGATGGCCGAGACCCACTACGTCCCACAGGTGCCTGGCAGGCCAGGAGCACAGGTGTGCGAGCCCTGGACCCATGTGTGCACCAGTCCTCCCTGCCCCACCCCCGTGATGTGGCTCCATGTATGAAAATGTCCCTCAATGACTAAATCAGGAAGCCCAGGGCTGACAGCTTCTACCACATTCCTCCAGGTGTTGCCAGCACCCTCTCTTCCCTCCTCCCCCTGCCCCCCAGCTTCTCTCCTCCTCCGACAGCCTGGGCTGCTGACAGCAGCGGCAGCCGCAGCCTGGACACACACACACACACGTCCTCCAGTCCAACACCTGTGTCTCGGCAAGGGCGGGCGGGGGCAAGGGGACGGAGGCAGTGCCCTCCAGAGGTGGCCACTGGGCCAGGAAGGGTTCCGGGGAAGGGGCACAGCACGGAGCACAGGGCGACAGAAAGTACCCTCAAGTCCCACGTTCCTCCTGAGCTCAGCCGAGGGCCAGCGCCACCATCCCCTTCCAGTCTCTCCTTGGGCATGCCTGACACGCTGTGGCTGCTTCTGTCCTGGACACACACTCCCCGAGTGCACACACGTACACGCATACCAGCTCTGTCCCCTCCAAACAGTCCAAGAAAACCCTGCTGGGCCAAGACTCTGTGTGTGTGTGTGTGTGTGTGTGTGTGTGTGTGTGTGTGTACAGGGAGAGCAGGGTCCACCTTTGCACAGAGCCCTGTGTGCACACACACAGGGCACGCACATCCCTCCCCACGTGTACACACTGCCCCACCAGCCAACACGCCCACCCTCCCCACCCCCATCTTCTGCCAGTCCCTGGAGTCCACACACACACACACACACACGCAGCCTGGGGCCGTGGCCCTCCCTGCCAGAGCTGCAGTCTGTGCCGATTCCTGGATTCCTGCTGCTTCCCGGGGCTGCCTCCCTGCTTGCCCCACACCAGCACCACCGAGAAGGGAGCAAAGCCTTTGCCAAGGTCCCCACCCACTTAGGGGACCCCACTCCCCGCGTCTGGTCCTCTTACCAAATCCATCGCCCTCCTGCGGGTAAAGGGGGTAAAGCCCCACCCTGCCTCCCTCCCCCTGGAGCAGCACCAACCAAACCCCCCTTACCAGCTGCGAAGATGAATTGCTCGACCGAGGCAGCACTCCGTAAAACAGGGGGCCAGGGTCCCCGATTCGCAAGGATGGGGGCAGAGAGGTGCGGCGTGGGACTGACTGGTACAGCCGTCCACCATCGAGCCTCTGCACCACCCCCCAAAAATGCTCACCTCACCAACCGTCCTCCGCGTCCTCCCACCCCGCCTCCGCCCACCACCACCCGCACTCCCACACAGGGGGGTCCCCCGGAGGGTCTCACAGTGATTCCCCAGACCCCGGAGCCCCTGGGGGTGGCTTTCCCGGTCTCATCCTACACCCCCCCCACCCTCAGCTGTGCCCCCCCACAGCAAGCCCCACCCCCACTGGCGGAGGAGGGGTGCCCTCCGGTTCCAGCCCTCACTCCCACCGCCTCCGTCGGCCAGCGGGCGCGCGGATCCGGAGGGATTCACTTACCTCCAGCCCAGCCGGGATCCGGGCCGGGCGCCGCTTCCGGCGGCGGCGGCGGCGGCGGCTGCGGGGCCTGCGCGCGAGTGTGAGTGTGAGCGCGGGTGCGAGTGTGCGCGGCGCCCGGCCGGGGCTCGGTGCGTGTCGTGTGTCTCTGGCGTGGCCCGCGTGTGCGTGTGTGTGCGTGTGTGTGTGTGTCTGCGAGCGAGCGTGTGCGCGCAGACACCGCCACCCCCGCCTCCCCGTCGCCGCGCCTCTGCTTCGGCGGGGCCCGCCGCCCGGGAGGGGGCCGGGGCGCAGCGTGCGTCAGGGCCCGCGGCCGGCCGTCTGTCCGTCCGCCCCGGCCCGCCCCGGCGCCCGGCTCCCTCCGCAGGCCTCTCCGCAGCGAGACCCCGCCCGCCCCCTCTCCCGGCTGGAGCCTTCCACGGACACACGCGCACGCACAGACACACGGCCGCGGGGCGGGGGCCGCGCCCGGCTCCAACGCCGCAGCTGCAGCGCCCGGGGAGGCGGCGGCGGCCGCGCGGCCCGCGGAGCCCTCGATCCCCGGCCCCCGGCCTCGCCCCGGCCCCCATCCCGGCTCACCCCCGCGGGCTCCGGGTCCCGCCAACGTCGTCGCGAGCGCATTCAACAGCTGGAGGCAAACTTGCCGCGGGGCGGGCCGCCCGAGGTGCGCAGCGCCCCCCAGCGCACGCCCGGGGACACCCGCGGCCCCCGACGCCCCCTCCGCGGGTGGATCCCTCCTCACCTCCGCCCGGCCGCCGGCGGCAGGTGCTCCACCGCGGGCAACCTGAGAACTGCGGCTGCTGCGTTCCCATTTTATCGGCGAGCCAACTGAGGCTGGGGGGAGAGGAGCGACTCGCCCAAGGTCACAAAGCAGCTTGACCGCAGAGACAGTGTTAAACTCCAGATCTACCCTTGGGGGCCATTGACAGCGGCTCATTACCCTTCACCCACCCCAGACCACCAGACATGCTTCTTAGGCCCTAGCCCCTCCCTGGCTAATGCCCACACACCTGCGCCCCCGAAAGAGGGTAGAAGCTAGGGGAGGAGGAAGGAGATGCAGAAAGAAAGTTCTAGCGTCCGGGCCCATACTCCTGCACCCGGGCACACACTCCTGCACCCGGGCACACAAGCACCTGGAGGGAACACTCAGCTTGTGTCCCGCATCCACGAAGAAACGGGCGCCTTCTCTTGGCCCTCGGGATCCGCTAACCCACACACTGAAGCCCTGCCTGGAGCGGGTCCTCTGCGTCTCCATCACTTTTCACGGGGGGCCGCATGCACCAGTGCCTGTCCTCGGGTGGTCTACAGCAGAACGTTAGGTCCGGCAGCGGGAGCATTCCCTCCAGGCTAGGAATGGCAGCAACTCCCCGGAAGGAGCCACTGCCCGAGCTGAATCTCTACAGAGAGGTAGGAGTTGGTCAGCTGAAGAACGTGGAGAGGAATGTATCAGGCTGTGGGAACAGACTGTGCAAAGGCACAGAGGCGTGAAACAGCCTGGTGTGTGTGTGCAGGGAACTCCACGGAGCTAGGCTTCACTGGAGCAGCAAGGACGTCTGGTCGGAAATTCCTCCCTCCTGTCAACGGAGAACAGGAAAGCAGGTCCGGGATGGGACCGGGAGGGCGCAGAAGAGCTGGGACGCAGACCACCTTTATCTCCCCAAGTAGGAGACAGACAAGAGGGTTCCATCTCTGCCCTCCACAACCGCAGGGCAGGCTGCTGGGTACACTCCTACCCACCCTTCAAGGCCCCTCCCTGCAGATCCTAAAGTGATTGTGCCGTCTCTGCCCTCTGAACTGAGCCCTCGTAGAGGGCAAGAGCTGTCCGGAACGCGTTGTATACGCACCCCCCCCCCCTTCCAAGAGGGGCAAAAAGCAGGGTCCCAGGCCAAAGTCCTTGTGAGAAGAACCTTCCCCCACCGCCCCGCCCACCTCAGCAGGAGACACAGCGGCCCCTGCGCCCCCTGGCGGATGGAGATGGAGGGTGCAACTGCAGAGAGCTCCCCACCGCCCCTCGTTTACCCCGGTGACCACGGCTCTGGCGGCTCTGGCGGGCAGACCCTCTTCGGAGGTGATGAGACCCACCGAATCCACTCCGACTCAAGAAACTGAGCCATGATCTCAGGGAATACCAGGCAGCGGGCGGCCAAACGGCCTCTTCTGGTTCAGCCTCGGTGACTTTCCCAGCCATCCGCCAAGGGGCAGGTCACACCCCTCTCTGAGCCTCTTTGGTGTAATGTGAATGACAAAAACAGCCCTGTCCCGGGCACCGTGCCGGGCTCACTACCTGAGCATTCCCTTACCTCCTTGGGACCTCCCGGTCTAGCTGGTTTAGCTCTGGGGTGCGTTTGAGCTCCAAAATGTTCTAAGAGTCTCCCTGCAGACCAACCTTACATCGCAGACATAGACTGGAAAGACTTTTCAACTTTTACCTTAGTCACTGCCACCACATAGAAGATACAGTTGGCCTGGGCTAACCGAGGGTCATGGTGGACCACACTATTTGGACACCCGATTGTGCTTTCTCTAGACAAGTTCTGTCCAGTAGAGTTTTCTGTGATGGTGGAAATGTTTTTTGGGTGGAGGGGGGGTTAAGATTATTTGTTTGAGAGAGAGAGCGGGCACAAGCAGGGTGAGGAGCAAAGAGAGGGAGAAACGGACTCCCCACTGAGCATGGCACCTCCCCCTGCTGAAGGCTTGATCACATGCCCCTGAGATCATGACCTGAGCGAAATTAAGAGTCAACTGAGTCACCCAGGCGACCTTTTTAAAAAAATGTTTTAAAGATTTTTTTTTAATTTATTTAGAGAGAAAGAGATGTGATGGTGGGAATGTTCTACCTGCAGTGTCCAATGTCACTAACCACGCGTAGCTGTGGAGTGCTTGAACTTGGGTCTAGCTTGGCTGAAGAACTGAGTTTGTAATTTTTGTTTTATTAATTTAGATTTAAATAGCTGTATATGGCTAGTGGCTTCCATATTGGATAGTGCAGGTCCAGAAAGACAGCAACTTCCTCACTAAAACAGAACCCTTAGGGAGCTCCCCCAGCCCCCTGGCCAGGCTAGAGAGCAGGGATGATAAGGACACTGCCTAGACTCCCACTAGGTGGACAGGTAAGGTTGAGACAAATGTGGGCAGCCATATGTCCATCCCCGTAGCCACTGTCCTTGGTCAGGCCTTGCCATCGTTCACCTGGACACCTGCATAACCTTCCTCCCCGCCCTCCAGTAGCCCCCGCGCAGGGATGCCACAGGTTTCATTTCTCGTGATGATGCCAGATGATTGGCAGCAGCTGCCTGGGTGCTCCCTCTGCAGGAAGTGTCATGATCGATTGGTGATGTCTGCCTTGGGTGCAGACAGGAGGATGAATGGTATGCCCTCTGTGCTAGGGAATCAAACCCCAACTCCTTAACTTGCCCAAAGAAGGCCCTTTGCAGTTGGGCCTTTACTTACACCTCCAGGGTCCTCTCATATCACCCCACACGTGCTCTGGGGCCCAGCAACACCAGTCCCTGCCCTTTCCAGAACATGCCATGAAACTCTCACCCCATAATCTTAGCACCATTTATGGGTTTTTAAAAATATTTTATTTATTTATTTGACAGAGATCACAAGCAGGCAGAGAGGCAGACAGAGAGAGAGGAGGAAGCAGGCTCCCCACAGAGCAGAGAGCCCAATGTGGGGCTTGATCCCAGGACCCTGGGATCATGACCTGAGCCAAAGGCAGAGGCTTTAATCCACTGAGCCACCCAGGCGCCCCACCATTTGTGTTTTTGATGCTGCTATTCCTTCAGCCTGGATGCCTCTCCTCCTCTCATATTCCCTCCCCACCTGTCTACTTCCAGTCTTTCATCAGGTACTGCTCAAAGGCCACCTCCTCTAGGAAGCCTCCCCTGACTACCCCTAAGCTGAGCTGGTCAAGTTACTTCTCCTCCACCAGTTCCTGGAACACTCTGTGTAGGTCTGAATGACAGCATGCATCAAATTGTACTATTTTCTTTCTCACGTGTGTCCTCCCCGACTTACTCCTCACCCATCACCTCCATCATTGTAGCTACCGTGTATGGTGGCTCATTAGGGACCAAGCACCATGCAGAACGCTTTTCATACATTATTTCATACATTATTCGCATTAATAAGCCACAAAAGTGGACATTAGAGGGCTTTGGTTCTGGGCATCCAGCATCTATCTTCCTCCCCGCCAACACCACGTTGGCCTGTCTCTCCACCACCATGTGCCATCTTCGTGGAATGTGAATCCCGGTGCCTCTCCCTGCCCCTGCTGGGCTAGTTCAGCCATCAGTGGAGTGACGCATGGACAGGAAAAACCAGCAAAGCAGAACCATCTCAGAAGCATTAGTGCCAGATGACAGGCAAGTATTTCCAGCTGCCTGGACCCCTGTCCTGGATCCCAGACCCCATCTGTTCTGGAATCTCCTAGCAGTGCCCGGGAGCTCACCTCCAGCAGTCCACCAACAAGGACCCCTTTTCCCTCAGTTGACCAGATGTGGCTCACATCCAAATGAGCCCAAGGCCCTGACCACAGTTTGTCCAGAAACCCTTCCTTTCTGCGGGGCCCAGAGAGCAGAGCGAACAGTAAGAGCCAGAGGAACACAGGAATGCTAAAATCTGCCTGCACTGTCCAAGGTGAACAGCAAGGTACACCCTTTGTGCTCAAAAGAATTGTTTTCCACTTGGTCTACATGGCATTTTGAGTTGATTAAGAATATTAGGTGAAGTGATGCTTTTAGTGAAACATACATGTAGCAGAGGGGTCCCATTCCTGTTTCAGATCCAAACCCCAAAGCAGATTTTCTGTAGCGCCTCTGATGCGGGAATGAAGGCTACAGTTACTGAAGACAAGACCCAGCAATAAGACACAGGATCCAGAAGGGAAAACTGCAGCTCTCCTTCATAAAATCTCTGCATCTTGCCCACCATGGAGCCATCCCAGTGGAACACAGAGACGTGGGGACTGAGCTTCTCAGTGGAGTGGAGAGGGGTGTCCTTTACATGGGAGGGTTTTGTTTTGCTAGGCACTGTGACAGGTCAGAGTAGGGCAAGGTTGAAGGCAGAGGGCAAATTCTCAAGCCTAGTAAGGATGAGAGGATGTGGAGCACCTGGGTGGCTCAGTCAGTAAGCACCCGCCTTCCGCTCGGGTCATGATCCCAGGGCTCTAGGATTGAGTCCCACATCGGGCTGCTTCTCCCTCTCTCACTCCCCCTGCTTGTGTTCCCTCTCTCACTGTCTCTCTCTCTTTCAAAAAAATAAACAAAATCTTAAAAAAAAAAAGAAAAGAAAGTTGCTGGGGTTGAGGGAAAGTGGGCGGCGGGGAGGGGAGAGGAGAAGAGATGACTGGTCAGGAGAGGAGGGATGCAGGAGAACCCCCAGAGGAGGCCTTGTCCTGAATGGGTTTTGGAGAACACACACATTTCCAAAGGGGATTTTTAATTTTTTTTTAAGATTTGTATTTATTGATTTGACAGAGAGAGATCACAAGTAGGCAGAGAGGCAGGCAGAGGGGGGCGGGTAAGGGGAAGCAGGCTCTCTGCAGAGCAGAGAGCCCGATGCAAGCCTCGATCCCAGGACTCTGGGATCATGACCTGAGCCAAAGGCAGAGGCTTTAACCCACTGAGCCGTCCAAAAGGGATTTTTTTAAAGTCCTTTTGCTGTGGAGCGTGCAACAGAATCCCCCCTCCCCACTTCCGCCTCACCAAACACCTTCCCTGCCCTGCTCGGTCTACAGGCTCTTCTTCATATGATCGGTACTAACTTACAATTACCTATATATTTCTCATATTGCATTAATTCTTTTCTCTCGTGTTTTCACCCAGAATTATTTTGCTTATGGATATTTTGCATCAATTCACTTTCGTGAGCGTTTGCTATTTTCCAACTCCCTACCCTTGTTTATCTGAATTCCTTGTATTAAGCTGTGAAAGAGATTTTTTGGTGGTTATCAACTTCTATGTCATTGGTTGTTTCCTCTTAGCATTATTAAAGGTGTGACACTCTTTGCTGACCAAAAAAACAGAAAAGTCTACATGCTTATCATATTAGTCATCTGTGGCCATGTAGCACATTGCCTCAAAGCTCGGTGGCTCATATCAGCAAAAAAAAAACAAAAACAAAAAACAAAACAAAACAAAACCCAAAATACAAAAAATGAAAAGACAACAGCAACAACAAAACAGTTACTGCACTGTTGCTGCGGTCAGGAATTTGGGAGTGGGTGATTCTTGCTTTCAAAACCTCCCAAGATTGCTGCTGGGGCCGCTCTCATCTGAAGGTTGGGCTGGGACTGGAGGAGATCTCCTACAGAGTTCATGAATGCAGCCGGTGGGTTGGTGATGGTCGTGGGAGGGAGGCCTCCATCTGTGTCCCGTGGACCTCTCAGCAGGACTGTTAGGCACCCTCCTGGCATGGCAGCTGCTTCCTCCCAGAGCAAGAGCAAAGGGGAAGCCTCAATGTCTTCTATGACCTGCTCCAAAGTTACACATTCTCAATGTTGTCAATTTCCTACTAGTTACACTTGTCTGCCCGTTCACTGTGGGAGAGAACAACACAGGCTGTGAATTCTGGGAGGAAGGTAGCATCAGGAGCCATCTCCGGAGCCCATGGGCTTAAGATCCATCAATGATATTGGGGGAAATTGAGAAAGTTCTGCGTTCTGCCTCCAGACTGGCAGGGGTGAAAACAGAATTAGGAGTACAGCTACCAGAGCTGGAGAACCTAACTCCATAGGATTTTAGGATTCTGAGAGTCTCTACTAGTCCTCAAAGCCATGAATCAAGGGCAGCTCAAGGCTAATGGGGCAGGAAGAATGTACATAAAGTTCCTGATGAGGCTAGACTAGAGGCTAGCTGGGTATGAGGCCCCCAGAAGAGGGTGCCTATGAGGGCCAGAGCCCAGGGCTATACTCTGGGGGATATTTTGAGTGTCCGCGGGGATACCCTTTGACCTACAGATCCAGTTATGGGAGGGCCCCCACGGCAGCTCATTAAGGGTGCTGATGGCACCCCATTTGTCTGGCTTGGAAATGAGATTCCTGGGGGGCGAGGCTGGCCAGCCTGTGCCCCCACCAGCACCAGTCTCAGTAAAGCAGGCCTGGAGCATACCCTGCGACAGAAAAGGAATGAGAGCCCCACCCCACCCCCGTTGATATACTTGGTGACTCCCCTAGAAAGTGAGCAGCTCCCTGATCTGGCCATGTCTGACCTGGTCTGTGCTCCGGGTGTCCAGACCCTCACCAGACACAGATGGGGGTGCCCTGGGAGGGAAAGCCATGAGCTGCCCCACCCAATGGCACAAGGGTCCGACTGAGAGACAGAGCCTGCTCCGACACAGGAAGGGCCTGCATACGTGTGACAGACCACCTCCCTGCAGCCTTTGGAGCCAGGAGTCCCTTCTGAGACACCCCCCAGGGAGATCCAGAAGGGGCTAAGGGGGGCCCAGGCACTGTACCTCTAGCTGACTTTTTGCTGCTCACTAGCCAGAGTCTGCTGAGCCCCATGCTGCCAAGGTGTCTGCCATTTGTGTCTACACACCCTTATACGGGGCCTCAGAATTCGGCCTTCCAGGGACTCTGCTGGGACCTCGGGCCAGGGCCCTGCAGCCACAGCACGGAGGTGGCGTGAGTCTCCGCCAGCTCAGCAGCCACAAGGTCAGCCAGGCGGCCTGCGTTATTAAACCATCTATCTGGCTCTGCCCCGAGGGATGCTGGGGCGGGGGCGGGGGCGGGGGTACACTCACTTCTACTGCCTGGGTCCAGAACTGGGGCAGCCGGAGGCCCCTGGGAGGCTGGAGGTCACCAGCTTTGTAGCCGGGCTTACCACCGCTCTCCTGCTGCCGGCTCCAAGGCTCGGGATACTGCAGGGACCAGGGACCGGAGAGGCACTGACTGACTGGTTTCCTCCTGTTCGTTCTCTGCTCGAACACTTCCCGGCTCTGACTCCCTGGGGTAAAGCACCACCTCCTTACTCTAGCATCTGGAGTTTTCTGCAACCTGGCCACATTCTACCTAGAATCAGAATAACAGCTCGAAATGGGGGCGTTTACTATTTCTTTCAGGCTCGGTGCCAAGTGTTTCCTATGAATTAAAGTCTCAGCAAACGATGACAACAGTTGTACGAGGTACTTACTGCTCTTAATGCCCATTTCACTGATGAGGCCCAGAGAGGCTGAGCAGTTTGACCCAGATGGCCCAGAGGGGAAGGAGCAACGCCACAATCCATCCAGGTTTTCCTGCTGAGGGAGCCATCTGTAGCCACAGGATGCTTGGGGTGTTAGAGGCTGGTCGTCCCATTCTGAGCCTTTATAGTTACTCTTCTCTGAGTCTAAAATCTGGGTGCCCGAGGATCCCGGTGGGCGGAGGAGTAGCTGTGTGTTCCCGAGGTTCCACGGGAAGGGAGGGTGTATGGCCGCTACCGGTGCCACCTTCATGGCCCCCCAGCTCCCCACAAACCTGGATCCATCCACGACTCCTCTGAGCTCTGCCTCCAAAGTGTACTGTAAACCCAGCCCCACCTCTCCCCATCTTTGTCACGCAAGCAAGGGCGGGGTCCATCCCGGCTCCTCTGTTCGCTGGGAAGCCATCATGCCGCAGGCACCCCCCAAAACGTTTGTGGAATAAAATGATCAAATTCATGCCTGAGGGAACAAATGAAGGAAGGAAGGAAGAGTCCTCCGAGGAGGAGAGCCGGTGTCTGGGAGAGTGGGAAGGTGAGTGAATTCAGCTCTGCCCTGGGGGCCAGGGGTGGGGGCACCAAGCAGAAGGACAGCGTGCCCAGGAAGAGATGCCCCAGCTCCGGACTGGCCTGACAGGGGCGGAGGACCAGGCAGCGCACCCACAAGGAACAAGGCACAGAAGCGTGACATGACCAGAATAGCGGGGGGGGGGGGGGGGGTAACTGAGACCCAGGAAGGTGACCCAGGCCCCTGTCTCTTCCATCTTTGGACTCTGCAAGGTCCTTCCCAGCCCACGTCCAGGTGGCCTCTCCCAAACCTCCCTGGGCAAGGTGGTGGCTTGCCCTCTCTGCTTCCCCCCGGATTTCCCCCGTGGTGTCTGCTCTCCCTTCCTGGCCCACAGCCCAGACCTCAGATAAAAGAGCGACCTGTGCCCCGGCTCACGCACGCAAATCCTTCTGATTGCTCTGCCTGTGGTTTTTCCTCAAGCTTCCCTCGAGTCTCCTGCTCCCCCACCTCCTCTTGCTTAGGGCCCATGGAACCAGGTCCCCACAGCCCCATCATTCTGTCCTCACAACAAGTGCTAGAGAAGCCTCCACATCCCCCAACACCAGCCACCTCTTGGTTTCACTGGGTCTGGCCAAGCCAATGTGGGGATTCCCCGCCCCCGCTACTTCTGCAGAGGAAATTTTCTGCCAGAGGCCCAGGTCCCTCTCCTGCCCTCTGGTGCCTCTCGCAGAGCAGAGCCAGAGCCCAGTCGGCAGCACACTCAGCTCCCAGCCTGAGAGGAGGAGGAGGCCCCACTCAGGGCCTGGAGGTGGGAAGGTGTGCAACATCGGGGGGCTCTGAGGGAACCAGGAGGGGAGCCACGGCCAAGCAGGCTGGAGTTCAGTTAAGGGCAGGTCCCAGACTCCTTGGAGAGGATACCAGCCTCCTTCACCATTCTTAGGGGGCCTGCTTCATGCCTGGTTGTATACAACCTATGGAATCCTCACAGCAATTTGAGAGGAAGGTATCGAGTCAGGACTCCTTGGTTGCAAGTGACAGAAACCCAACTCGGGCCCAGTATGAACTGGCTTGAACTCAAAAGATAGATATGTTGGCTCCCAGAACAGGGCAGGCTGGGGAGGCTCTGCAGGAGGAAGACTGGGAAGGAGGAGGAAGCTATCTTGAATGCCATCAATCCCCCCCCCCCCCTCTCTCTGGTTTAGTTCTTCCAAGCCATAGTGCCCCCCCCCCCAAGCAGTGGAAACACGAGCACCCCCTAAGCCCAGGCTGACAGCTTCCCAGACTGACCCGGAGACTGCCAGGGCTTTTCCTCCCCATCCAAGCTGAACAATTCTAGGGAAGGACTCTCATTGGCCCAGCCTGGGTCACATGCTTACCCCCTGGGCCAATCACTGTGGCCAGGATGATGAGGGCAAATTAATGGCCCAGCTTGGGTCGGGTACCCCCACCCTTGTCACCAGGGGAGGGCCTGTCCGCAGAAGAACGGAGGACCGCACTGGGCGGACAAAAGCAGTAACAGCAGGGCAGGTTGTGTTTGTTTTTAATCAATATCTTGTTTTGGAATAATTTGAGGTTTCGAGAAAAAAGGCGGTGGTAACCCAGGAGAATTGGGCTGTGTACGCCTCACCCAGCTTCTCGTAATGCTAACCACAGTCTGTCTGTCAAGACTAGGAAACTAGGGCCGGTTCGTTTCCAACTAAACTCCAGACTTCACTTAGAGTCGCCCGTTTGTCCACTAACGTCCTCTTTCTGCCGCAGCATCCTGCCCTGAGACCATGTTGCGTTCGGTCATCCCTCCCCCTTAGTCTTCTCTGCTCTGCCAAAGGTTCATTTTTCTCTTGCTTTTCATGACCTTGGCAGTTTTGAAGGGTACCGGTTGGGGATTCTGTAGCCTGTCCCTTGGGGCTTGTCTCATGTTTTCTCAAATCATGGGTCGTGGGACGGAGAGACAGTGCGGAGCCCCGATGCCCTTGTCATCCCTGTATATCAGCGGGTAGGTGATGTCCACGTGACTGGTGTGGCCAACCTTGAGCACTTGGGTAAGGTGGTGATTTACTCCCACTTAACAGATGGGGAAACTGAGGCTTGCAGAGGCTGAGCTCTTGCTTTAGAGTAGCAAGACAGAATATGAACCAGGCCTGTCTGACTCCCATTATCCCACAGTTCCTTGGAGTTTTAGGCAGGGAAACTGAGGCAGGAGCCCAGCTCTGGGGATGGGAAAGTGAGAAAGACTGCACCGTAGAATCTACATGTGAGGTTTGCAGCAAGAAGACAGGGCCCAAAAATTCTTTCTGCGGGTATGAGGCCCTATCCGGATTGGCCTGGGGGCCTGGAAGTCATAGTAGACTCTAGCCAGGAGGGGCAGGAAAAGGACACAGGCTGCCACAAGGACCATGGCTCAGCCAGGTAGGAAGTATGACGGAAAGAGGGAATGGCATGTCTGACTAGGCCAGAGCAATCCCAGAGGGCTCCCTGGAAGAGAAGGCTAAGCTTGTAGGAATAATGGAGAAGGCAGCTCGCGGGAGATGTCTGTCTCAGGCAACAGGAAAGCAAAGTGTTTAAGACCAGGTGCCGTGAAATCCAACAAGACTGGGTTCAGTTTCTTGTGCTATCACTGCCTGAAAAGTGGTCTTGGGCAAGTGACCCCTTCCAAACTGATTCTGGGCTTCCTGGTTCCCAGGCTTTGCCTGCCCTTCTCCCCTGAAATGCTCATTCCTGCGCCAGCTCTCAGACCTCTCCATCCTGGACCAGTTACCCACTTTGCAGGCTCCAGTGACAAGTGAAAATGTGGAACCCCTCATTCAAAAATGATTTCAAGAGACAGTGAGACAGGACATTAAAGTGTGGGATCCTTCAAGGTGAGGGTGACCGCACAGGTCACATGCCCATGAAACTGACCCAATTCCCAGCCCTCAGTGACCAGCCAGACCCTGTGATCTGATGGCCATATTTTCTCTACAGGTCCCCAGCCATTCATCACTAGCTGCCCACCGGCACCACTGGGACCATCCCATCAAGCGGTTGCTTTGCACATGGCTTATCCTTGTCTTGCTCCAGGTGGAAACCTGGAGGAGATGAGCTCCAAGGTGCTTCCAACAGTTAAATTGGATGTCCTTTAATTTTATGGCTTTAATATTTTTTTGTCGGGAAGCTTCTCAGCTCCCACACCCGAGATGCTACGAGGCGAGGGGTCAGGGTTTCCCTCATGCAGTCTCAAAACCCTGACATCCCCAGGCAGCATGGAGGTTTTAGAGGAGAAAAGAACAAGTGGAAGAATTTCACCCACTTACATTGTGCAAATTTGAAATGTAAAATTAACCACGATCTTTGTAGTAATCGCTGGGTTCTTAAAAATGCTATGTGTTTTCCAAAGTCCATCCATCGGGGATGGCGGGTCCAAAGGGACCCACCTTCCCTCAACAGAGTGCTGTTAGCCTGGCCGGCCCACATTTTTGCATTTTGTGTGTTACTACTCATTTGTTGACTTTGCTTCCCCATATCCTTATGGTCAAGAGGCAGAATATTGAAATCAGCCTGCCAGGACAGGTCTCTTCCCTCTGCTGTGAAAACTTGTGCAACTCGCTTACTCTCTCTGGGGTTCCGTGTCTTTACCTGAAAATTTGAGACTAAATTAGTTCTATGTCTTCGGTTCCTTTTCTGGCTTAAAAATTCTAGTGGTGGGGGAAAAACCCAACAACCATTTGATTCTGCTCATTGTTTTATGGGTCAGGAATCCGGGAAGGGCTCAGCTGAGCACCTTGCGCTTGGGGTTCTCGTGGGGTTGCCATCAGATGCATTCTGGGACCGCTGTCATCTGATGGCCCAGCGGGGCTGTGCGGTGTGTCCAGGATGGCCCACTCACACAGCTGGCGCCTGGTGTCTACCCTAGGTTGGCAGCTAGCTCTGCTGAAGCTGGTGACCAAACTGCTTACCTCCATCATGGCAGCATCAGGGAGCTGGGCTTTCTCCAGAACAAACGTCCCGGGAGAACCAGGCAGAAGCTATACAGCCTTTTCCTACCTGGCCTTGGCAACACAAGTCATCCCTTCCCCTGCTTTCCATTGGTGACAAGTGAGTCACTAACACCAGCCAGATTAAAGGGGAAGGGACATAGATGCCATTTCTTAATAAAAATGCCCCCCCCAAAGGGGCACCTGGGTGGCTCAGTGGATTAAGCCTCTGCCTTCGGCTCAGGTCATGATCTCAGGGTCCTGGGATCGAGCCCCACATCAGGCTCTCTGCTCAGCAGGAAGCCTGCTTTCCCCTCTCTCTCTGCCTGCCTCTCTGCCTACTCGTTCTCTGTCAAGTAAATAAATAAAATCTTTAAAAAAAAAGTGTCCCCCAAAACTGGGAGCATGTTTTCAAACCATCACAATATATACAAAGCCCTCAAAATAGCGCTTGGTGAGTAAGAAGCCCTTGAACGCATCTGCTGTTGGGGTACCACCCCGGATAACAAAAATGGATTAGTAAGACAAAAATGGCTTGTCGGACCGGTCAAGTAGGGATGAAACTATTAATGAAAATTCTACATTCCCGAATAAGGCATAACCATCCACCATGACTAGGATTTTGATGTGCCTGTGGAATGCGCTGGGTTGGAGAGGTAGGATTTTGCACAAGGGAAAGAGGAAAAGTAAAACTAGAATGTACAACCGAAATAACTGGACATGAAACCACGTCATGCCTACGACCAGGGTGGGGTCTCTCATGTTGGTGTGGCCGGCGGTGGCGAGGAGCCTCTGAAGTTTGCCCATCTTTCAATCAAGCCATCACTCTGGGGAACCATTGGCGTGTTTCTAGAACAAGCACGAAATAAAGCTTTCCAGCACAGAATTGATGACGTCCATCCCTAAAGGCAGAGAAGGGACCAAAAGCACAGAGGCATTATTCAAAGGCGTTTGCCTCGTAGAGATGTCTCGTTCTTTCTCTTAGCTGAACCCCTGGGCAATGTGTCCAGGTCTCAGCCCATCCTGAGAATTCTGATCCTGATTTCCCAGCCTCCCTTGCAGCTAGGGGTGGCCAGGCAAGCCCCTTCTGACCAATGAGATCGAAGCAAAAAGCCTCTGGTGGGTTTCCAAGGAAGTTTTTTTTTTTTCCTTTTAAAGAAGCTGATGCAACTGGTGGGCCTTTCTTCCACCGTCTCCCCACCTAGAACACTGACATAACGCTGGAGCCAGCTGCGGTAGTCATCTTGTCCCACCTCCAGGCTTCTTGTTGGGTGAGGAAAACAGCCACAGTGAATGCAGTCGACCGCTCCCCCCTCTTCGAAAGACTTCTCCTCTCGCTGTCCTCCCATTCGAGGGTCAAGTCCATGAGAAACAGGATGTCCGTTGTCTTGTTCGCTGCTCTATCGCCACTGCTGTGGGGGTTCAACCCTATTCATTAGATGAATGAAGAGACCTCTGATTGTCCCCTAATATCTACTGTCTTTTTCTTCTGCAGAAATAGAAATGTGGGGGCACCTGAGGGGCTCGGTCGGTGGAGTGTCCAACTCTTGATTTTGGCTCAGGTCATGATCTCCGGATCATGAGATCGAGCCCCATGTTGGGCTCTGCAACAGGCATGGAGGCTGCTTAAGATTCTCTCCCTCTGCCTCTGTCCCTCCCTATCCCTCCCCACTACTTCTTACATGTAACCCCCCCACACCTGCTCTCTAAAATAAATAAATATATGTATATATTTATATATATTCCATATATATGTATATATATATGGAAATTTTGCTGAATACATAACTGCCCAGATAAAGACTACATTTCCCAGCTTATTATGCAGATGGGTGTGGCCATATGACTGGATTCTAGCCAATGAAATGTGAACAGAGACGAGGTGTGCGATTTCCTATTGGAGCCCTCTAAAGGAAAAGTGCATACCTCTCCTTTGTTTTTCTGCCCTTCCCACAGGCTGGAATGTGGCTGCAATGGCAGGAGCTGGAGCAGCCCTCTGAAACCAGACAGTGGAGCCAACTGCAGGTTGAGGAAGGCAGGTAATACAATGAAAAACTGCAACCAAACAGCACTGGTCACATCATGCCCAGATTGTCATACCTGAGAGATATAAACATCTATCTTATTTAAATATCTGTTACTCAGGCTTTTTAAAATAATAGACTTATATTCTCAGGAATGCATCTTTATTTATTAAAACATCTGTGGTTGGATTTTTCCAACAGCCACAGCCTGATCTGTACACATATGAGGGAGATGTCCTCCACGATGTTTCTGGTCCTGTCCATCACTTAACACTGATGCTACAGAGGAGTCCTCCTCTGCCCTCCTTGTTCCTTGGTTAAGTTCATTATTTGTGAGCCACGATGTGGACTGGAAGGGGCCACTGAGATGAGGACCGACTCTCCGTTGCCGTGTAGGCTGCTAGGAAGGGCAGAGCTACATGGATGGAGGCACATGCTTGTGAATGCCAGTGCTCAGAGCTGATTCACAGTGAGCAGCTGGCAGGCAACAATGTGCTGCCAGATCTTCATTCAGTGCTGAGAGAAACTGAGAATATTACAAGTGCAATCAAGCCAAGGCCACTGAGTGGACGTTTTTTAAGCCAGCTGTCAAAAGAGATGGGCTGAACGAAAGTCTGCTTTTCCAACCTGAGCCACTCTTGCTCTTGAATGAAGGTGTACATCTTCACGTTGTTTGTAACAAGGGCCAAGATTCACAGTCTTCCTCTGTGACACAGTAATGCCAACGAAAACCATTCCTTTGATTCTAAGAAACATGACTTGTCTATACAGTCAGCATCTAGAATAACCAGGCTCTACATACATCGATGTTCACATTTGATAAAAAGATACCAGGGTTTTTGCAAGATTGACTGTGGGACAAATTTCTTGATTCCTCAACAGCCCGACTGTCCCAGCCCTTGATGATTCTCTCCACTGCTTAAGGGGAGAAATTGATGACACAGCAATGAGCACATTAAAAGCCACATCTGAGAGCTGCTGCCGAACAAGAAGGAATGTCTTCTGGCATGAAATGCAACCAAAGCGGGGTCTGGGCAGTTGGTTCTGACAGCAGGAGTGTGCCAAGCGTGGCATCTTCCCTTCTGACAGCACCGAAAGAGGCCTCCGTGCAAAATCACTTCTTCATCAACTCGGGGGCTGTGTCCAATCCTCAAAGCTCAGGACCACCTCACCACCATCAAGCACCTGTCCCTGTCCCCAGCAACCTGTGGCTGAGCGATGGGTTGTCTGCTCTGGTGAAATCAAGAGAAGCAGCTGCCTGGATGGGAGCCATGAGCTGCTGAACAAGCTAACTTGTCATGGGGCCAGATGGCGAGGCCTGGCTCCTTCATCCACTTGGCAAGACATGATGGAGGACCTACTATGTGCCTGGACCATGAGGGTCTGGAAAATCAAAATAAAAAATAAAAAAGACAGGGGATTACATAGTGATCTCTTCCAGTGAAATGAAGGCAATTTTTAATTGTGGTAAAATATACATCACGAAATTTACCATTTTTAAATGTACATTTCAGTGACATCAAACACATCCCTATCCTTATACGACCAGCGCCGCTGTCCCCAGCCCCCCAGTAATGGTCTTTCCACTTTCTGTCTTTATGGATGTGACTCTCCCAGGGGCCTCACCCAAGTGGAATCCTCCAGAATTTGTCATTCGGTGTCTGGCTTCTCTCACTTGGCATGATGCCTGCAAGGTTCATCCCTGTGGTAACACGGATCAGAACGTTATTCCATTTTCTAAGGTTGAATAAGCCTCCATTGTATGTCTTTGTTTTACACGTTTGGTATGTTTATGTCTGTTTCGTAATTGGCTTAGCCATTCATCATCTGATGGACATTTGGGTTCCTTCCACCCTTTGGCTCTCGTGAATAATGCCGCCGTGAACTTTGGGGTGAGTTTGAGTCTCTGCTTCCAGGGTTCTTTCAAACTCCTTTGAGTTTATACCTGGGAGCAGAATTGCTAGCTCCCATAGTAATTCTATGTTTACCTTTTTTTTTTTTTTTAAGAGAGAGAGCTTGTGAGCACGAGGGAGAAGAGCAAAGGGGGAGGGAGAGAGAATCTTTTTTTTTTTTTTTTTAAGATTCATTCATTCGCTGTAGAGAGTATGCGTGAGTAGCAGGGTGGGAGATGAGGGAGAAGAGGGAGAGAATCCTTGTGCAGACTCCCCACCGAGCACGGAGCCCCACGCGGGGCTCGATCCCACGACCTGTGAGATCCCGACCTGAGCCCAAACCCAGAGTTGGATGCTTCACCGACTGCACCATGCAGACGCCCCTCGATATTTTTCTGGAGAAACCGCCAAGCTGTTTTCCGCAGTGGCTATACCAGCCTATATTCTACCATTAACTTTAAACATATCTTATTTGGATTTTTTTAAATTATGACAAATCTTTTCTTAATTACCTAAGATTGGTGGTTCACCTGTGCCGTGATGTAGCCCAAGGTGTCACGGCGGGGGCAAGACTGCTCCGTGGGTCTTCAGTTCCGTGGTTCTGGGTCAGGACACTGAGGTGCTGAGGTCCTATCGTGCCCAGACTGACGTGAGGCACTGTGGGGTACGGTCTGTGGGTGCACCTTCAGGCCACGGGGTTGGGTGTGGGGTCAGTCCGCTGTGTCTTCCCCAAACTGTTTTGGAAGAAGGGCAGCTGGAGAGGAAGTGGCTGAGAGCTGGCTGAGGCCAGCACCATGTTCGAGAAGGGCTGAGAGAAGAGAAAATCTTTGTTGCACAAACATTGTCTGAGCACCGGCCTCCTGTGCAGACGAGCAGACCTAGCCCTCCTGTCCAGAGAGCCCAGCGAGTCTCTGCTTCCACCAGGTCTAACGAGCTCACTGAAGGTCTCCCCAAAACACCCATTCCCACACAATAATAGCTGCTCATGAGGGGTTCACCATATGCTGGCTGACTACTAAGCCCATCACAGGAATTAACACTTCATCCTTATAGCAAGCCCCATTTCACAGGTGAGAAGATAACGATAGTTCAGAGAAGGTGAGTAGCTTCCCAAGATCACACAGCCGGGAGGGGGAGGTACCCACGCGGGTCACCCCAAACTGCCTCTCCAAATGCGAGAGCCTTTTCTGAAGACACTGGAAGCAACACCAGCAAGGGGGTTGACATCACACACTCCGCAGAATCCAGAATCTTCTGAAGCCTCTCTTAGAGGGGAGGCCTCCCCCAGGGACATCTCTCCACCCCTCTCCCATGTGTCCCTGGGTCCTCCTTCCTTCTGCCCAGACCCCCCAGCACCCACCCCTGCCCCTAGCCTTCAGCCCATGACAAATGACTCCTTCCTTCTGTAAAGCAGTGATGGACACACCCCACCCACCATGGCGGCCTCCACGGAAAGCCAGGCTCTCCCGAGAGCAGCCCCACCCCCTCGAGAGCAGGCAGGACTGCTGAGAGCAAACATTTTTCTCCTTTGTCACATAGAGTAATAGACTCTTGAAAAATCACATACTTGATGGATCACAGCTGAATCTTATAATCTGAGACTCTCCATCAAAGAACCTTACAACCATGGACTAATAGAATCTCGGAGCCAGTGACTCGAGAATCCCAGAACACTACAGTCTCTCCATCCCAGAATGGGCAGGAGGTGATACGGAGTGGCCCGGCCGGTGGGCTGACCCGGGGCAGGCCGGGATGGGGAAGTCAGGGCGGCGAGGGAGCCCTGGGGCCCAGAGGCAAGGGAGGAGGTGGAGGACGGAGGTTCAGCCTGTTGTCATGCCAGAGGAAGGAGTTGGCGTGTGAGGCCTGGCTCTGTTACTGATGGTTTTTAATTATGTAAATCAGCCCAGGGCCTGCACCTGGCACGGGCTCGGCATCCATCAGCCGGAGGGGGAATTAATCAATAAATAACCAGCTGGATAGGGCCTGGGCATAAGCACCCAGCCACACCCCCTCCAGCACCCCAGAAGGGTCCTCCCCAGCTGGCAGGAGTAAAGGGATTACAGGCAGCTCGGGCCATCATTGTGGTTGCACACACACATGCCTGCACACACATGTGTGCACACACACCCAGGCACCACGTGTGTCCCCGCAGCTTTGGGCCCATCACGTAGACGCACAGGGGGACACACCTGCCCGCAGAGACCCTGGGCTGTGGCCACCCCTGTATGCTAGACACACACCTCCCCATGCAGAGCCCAGCACATGTCTTGGAGCAAGGCCATGGGAGGCAAGTTCCTGGTGCCAACTTCACGCTCGTCTCAGGTGGGACAGAGCTTGGCAGCTCCTGGCCATAACCCTTTACCGCCACGACCACCTCATGCAGCTGGCCTGGCTGGGCTGAGGCCCTCATTTTGCATATGACAAAGCTGAGTGACAGAGAAGGGACTTGTCCTGGATTCTATCCGGGGGTCCTTCCTCTTCCCCTGACCGCCCTCAGCCCCACCCGCCTAGAGCCCCCAAGGGGCTCTAGATCCAAAAAAACTGGGGCAGAAAAGTTGAGTGGGGCGAGTGCTAGGGCCCCCCAAGCCACCCCAGGCAATGCCACCTCTCCCTGAGAGCAGGGGCCTTGGTGAGCTGGCTAAGGGCAGGGCAGGCCTGCCCCCCAGTGGGGGCCAGGCTGGTGGGGAGGAGCCTTTCTGCTCCTCTCACAGTGATAGATTGCCCTCTCCCACCCAGCATGCTCACTTCAGCTCCCCAGCATGGTCCCCATGAATCCGCCTTACATCTGGGCCCTGGCTCTTCCTTAATCACTTTCCAACGACAGGGTCAGTATTTCTGACCATCCCTAGCGCAGGAGGGGGCTCATAGGAAGAATCATAAAATAAATGGACACATTTCCTCTTCCCTCGCCCCCTTCTCTGTGCGTCTGGCTTTCTGCTGGCCTTACTTCTCTCTGGTTGGGATCACTCAATACTGAACAGAGAAATGACCCAGGACGTGAATGAGTTTCACCCAGTATGCCTTAGACCTCTGTCTCCAGGTCTGGCTGACAGTGTAGCTGGGGTCAGCCCGAAATACACGCTTCCCTCAACCTCAGCCCAGGGGTTTCCCAGCCACCACCTCCCCAGGAAGTAGGAAGAGGAAGTGGGAAGCCGTCCTGCATGGGGTAAGCAGACTCAGCGGACCCTGTGGGGAGGTTGGGAAAGAACCTTGAGAACCAAGACTGTCCCCAAGACAGTCATTCCTTTGGAGCGACCACTCCTTGGAGCAGCTGATGAAGGCCGTGGACTTCGGTGAAGGTCCAGGGCGCACAGTGCTGGGAATTCAAAACCATATGAACAGTGGTCGGTAAGCTCAGCACCTGGAGCCAGCCTCCCCAAGTCTAAATCCAGGCTTAGCCACTTAGTGGCTGTGTGACCCCGGGCAAGTTGTTTCACCTCTCTGTGTCTCAGTTTCCTTTGGGGTAAAGTGGAGTGAGTAATAGTACCTCCATGACAGGTGAGTGGGCACATACTCTTTAGAAGAGTCACCGATGAGCACAGTTAGATGCTCTAAAAATTAGCAATTGTTAACCGTAATTAAATGTTCCCGTTCACAGACCTTTGTGTGCATCAGAATGCCCAGGAGGGCTTTTAAAAATCCAGATTGCTGTCCCACTCCCCAGAGTTTCTTCCTCAGCAGGTCTGGGAGGGGCTTGATGTTTGCGTTTCTAACATATCACTATCCCATGCTGGGACGGCTGGTCTGCGGGCCACCCTTTGAGAACCCACTAAAGCTCATGTTGGTGCTCTCTATCCAGCTCAGCTCCCCCACCTGCTCTTCAACTTGGGAACTGAGACCCAGAGAGGTGAGGGTGGTCCTGGCCAGGACTCCCCAAAGGAGGAGGAAGTGGAAGGTCCATCACTAGCACTCCACCTCCCCCCACCACCACTTTCCCCACTGACTCCAGGAGCAAAGCGACAGAATTTGCCTTCCCTGCCAGAGGTAATCTTTTAATCTCTTTGGTTTTAATCTTGCATGGCAGCATAAACCCAAATCCGCAAGGGGGGAAAGGAAGGGGTCCAGGGACACAAATCTCTTGTCCTGGGGAGGCACACAAATCTCTTGTCCTGGGGAGGCGAGTAATCCAGGCTTTTAACCCTGCATTTTACCACAGATCTTTCATCCCAGCTCTGCCTTCCTCACCCCCTACTCCTGAGAGGCACTTCTAGTAGGAGATGAGGCTGCAAAGAGAGCAAACAGATGGCGTGAGGCCAGGTGGAGTCATGTGTTAAAAATGACTCCACCTGGGAGGGCAAAGCTTTATTAACTGGAACACAAAACAACATAAGGGAAAAATGATACATTGTGCTTCATTACAATTAACAGTTATATTCATCAAAAGACACCATTAAGAGAAAAAAAAGCCAATTCAAAAATGCAGAAAAGATATTTCAATACATAAATCTGACAAAGGATTAGTATCCAACATATATAAAGAACTGCAAATTAATATGAAAAAAGCCACTTTTTAAAAAATAGGCAAAAGATACAAACTGGCATTTCATGAAAGACCATATCCAATAATCAATATGCACATGAAAAGACACTCAACATTATCAACCATCAGAGATGTGCAAATTAAAACCACAACAAGCTATCATTCACACCCACAGGAATGGCTACAATTGAAAAAACTGAAAATATCAAATATAGGAAGGATACACAGCCAGTGAGAGTGGCCATGATTCAACTATTTGATAGTTTCTAACAAAGTTAAACATATATCTCTTCCCTGGCCCAACCATTCCACAATTAGGTACTTGCCCCAAAAAAGTGAAAGCATATGTCTACACAAAGATGTGAACACAAAGGCTCACTGCACGTTTGTTCATTACAGCTCTAAACAGGAAACAACCCAGATGCCCACCAACAGATAAATGAATAGGCGGGGCTCCTGGGTGGCTCAGTCAGTTAAGTGTCTGCCTTCCCAGGGACCTGGGATTGAGCCCCATAATAGGCTTCCTGCTCACTGAGAGTCTGCTTCTCCCTCTGCCTCTCCTGGCTTGTGCTCTGTCTCTCACTCACGCTCTCTCTCTCTAAAATTAATAAATAAAAATCTTTTAAAAAATGAATAGACAAATGGTGGCATAGCCCACAGTGGAATATTACTCAGCAATAAAAAAGAACCAGCTACAGATATACATGTCCCAACCAGGATGAATCTCACAAGCATTAGGCTAAGTCCGAGAAGCCAAAAGAAAAAGAACGCATTGCATGACTGTTTACATGAAGGGTAAGCATGGGCAAAACTAATCTCGAGTGATCGAGGTCAAGATCGTGGTTGCTCTTTGGGAGAGGAAAGGTTAGTGACTAGGAAGGGACATAAGGAACCTTCCGGGGTGCTGGGAATGTTTGATAAACAGGTAAAATTCATTGAACTGTACACTTAAAATCTACACTTTCCTTTCCTGTGTGTAAATTATACCTCATTTTTTTTAAGTTAAAGTAAAAAAGAAGTGAAAAGACACTACATCTGCAACATGTTTTCAGACCATCCCCTCTCCTCTTTGAGATTCAAAGGAACTGGGCCCCAGCTCAGCTCTGTCACAGTGTGACTTTGAGCCTATCTTTTACCCACTTTCAGCCTCAGTTTCCCTATCTGTAAAAAGGAAAGAATCTTTACCAGCCCCACCAGTCTGTGGGGAGGATCAGTGTGATAAGGAGGTGAAGATGCCTTGGGCAGTGAAACGTTCCCTTGGATTATCACAACCCTTGAGACCCCCTCCCAGGGCCTGGCAGAATGATGGGGTTGTGTGCATGAACTTGGGCCCCCTGGGTCTGGGCCTACAGGAGTGTCAAGAGGTCTTCCTAGACAAGCTACCATCTTCTGGCCACCCACATCCTCAAGACTCCAAGCCATCCCATCCTGCCCTCCTGGGGGACCACCCAGAGCTCCAACCTAGTGCCAAGCTCTACCACCACCGCCGTCATCACGGTTCCTTCCAGAACATACCTGCAAGACACAGAGCCCCCTACATGGCAGCCTTCTCCTCTCTCCCCCCAATCCTGCCGTGGTTGTCCAGCAGGACCCCTCCCTGAATGTTGGAACTACTCCAGGACACTAAGGGGAAGATAAAACCCCAAACTAGCACACCCCTATGGGCCTGGGTGCTGGCACTCACCGTTAGGGCTCCTTCCCCTAACCCTCTCCAGCTGTTTGGTCTAAAACAGTCACAGCACCCGAAAAAGCAACAGCCTTCGCTTTCAGGTGCATAGGATGCTACAGTACTCTGGGCCAGAGACTGCAGAGTACCCTTATCATGTCCCATCTCCCATTTTACTTAGTAACAAACTCATATGGCAATGTGCTCAGCTGAAAGATTCCATTTCCCAGCCTCCCTTGCAGCGAGGCAAGGCAAATGAGGGCAAGCATAAATTGTTAGGTTGGGACAGAGGGAAACATTTGGCTAGTCTATACCTACCACCCCAGAAAGTAGATGTGATGATGGAGATCCAGCAGCCACCTTGGAACATGAGATGACTTTGAGGATGGAAGCCACATGCTAAAGTTGGTGGGACTGGGGCGCCTGGGTGGCTCAGTGGGTTAAAGCCTCTGCCTTCGGCTCAGGTCATGGTCCCAGGGTCCTGGGATCAAGGCCCACATCACGCTCTCTGCTCAGCAGGGAGCCTGCTTCTCCCTCTCTCTCTCTCTGCCTGCCTCTCTGCCTACCTGTGATCTCTGTCTGTCAAATAAATAAATAAAATCTTTAAAAAAAAAAATAAAGTTGGTGGGACTAAGAGAAAGAAGGAGGCTGGGTCTCTGACAATGCTGTTGAGCCCCCCATCAGCCCCGGACTCTCCTACCTTCTGACATCCTTTGTGTGAAAGAGAAATAAGCCTCACTCTGGTTCAAGCCACCATTACTTCTAGTCTCTGTTATCCACAATGGGAGGCAATCTGACCTGATACACGAAAGCTTTGTGAGGTTGCAATTACTGTGAAACCCTCACCTCTTATACTCCCAGACATCCTGCCTCCCTCTCGGGCAGCCATGATGCCCCAAAGACCAGTGTTCAAATCCCAGCTCCCAGACACTGTGGATCAGCCTCGGCCATGACCCAGAGCAGACCCCGCAGCCCAGCATCCGGGGCGCTCCGAGCAGATCACCGCAGCTAGAGCTCTTCACACAAGGGCTGCGGAGCCCGCAGGGCACCGACCTGGACAACATGCCTGTTGTAGAGATAAAGGGGAACCCAGAATACTTGACAGATCACAAAGAGCAATCAAACAATGGAACACTAGCCAGGTGGGATAAAACTCTCCTCTGAGCTTGTCCTCCTCCGTCTTGGCCACATGAAGCAGAAGAGTTGGCAAGAAGCTCCCCAGTGAAACTAAGGTTTGCGGCTCTCCTGCAAGCGGGGCACTTTTGGGGCACCTGGGGGGCTCAGTCGGTTGAGCATCTGCCTTCCTCTTGGGTCATGATCCCGGGGTCCTGGGATCGAGCCCCACATCAATCAGGCTCCCTGCTCAGTGAGGAGCTTGCTTCTCCCTCTCCCTCTGCAGCTCCCCCTGCTTATGCTCTCTCTCTCTGCCAAGTAAATAAATAAAGTCTTTTAAAAAAAGAAGGGGCACAGGTCAGCCATGCTGTGACCACCCTCCACGACTGTCCTACAATGCATGACACAGCGGCTGAGGACACAACAAAGGCACCAGACAGCCAGGGTTCAAATCCCTGCTCCATGAACTTGGCTCTCCTTGTGCCTTAGTTTCTTCATCTGTAAAATGGGCACCATTGGGTGAGGATTCCGGAGGCCTACCTGGGAAGGGCTTGAGGACTGCCTGGTACAGACTGGGAGGGGCTGTTGACCGTCAGCCACAGCCGCCATGTTCACACTGAGAACTTTCTTTCTTTAGGTCTGTGTGTTATAGGAAACTGAATTTACTCACCGGTTCTGGAACATTTCATCCCCTGACTTCACACTCACTGCTCTTATTAGAATTAACCCTCTAAAGAGCCTCCGGGCACAGGTGATGCAGCTGGAAGCTTTTTCTCTTGCTTCGGTTTATGCAAGGGAGAATAAGTGTGATTACAGGTGACTCATGTGTCAAACACAAGGTCAGAAATCTCAATTTGTCCATGTCACCAAGGCAGCGCCAGGAAGCTCCCTAATCCCAAACTATCTCCCCTCTGATGCCAACTGAAATTCCACCATTAGAGCCAAGGCCCCCCTAGGAAGAGAAGCAATTTAGGAGCCCAGCATCTTGGAGTAAATGCACGTATCCAGGTCAGCAACGGGGAGTGAATCTTACAAGGAGAAGGAGGGAAACGCCACGGGCAAATTTTTGGCTCTTCTCAGGGCAGTTGAGAAACCTGCAGCCACTAAGAGCTGTGAGCTCAGTCTCACCCACCTACACACACACACACACACACACACATGCACGCACGCACACACAACACACCAATAATCGCTTTGCCCCAGCAATCTGGGCTTAAGCAGCTCTGTAGGCTAACCCCACCCTCGCCTCCAGCTGCACTGGCCACCTCGGTCCCAACTCTCCCAACTCGGTGTTCCCAGAGGCTCAGCAAGGAAACTCTTGAGAGCTGGAAGCTGAATTCAACAGAGCCAGCAGGCACCAGGGTAACACTCCACCCCCCACACTCCCTCCGTCCCTCTTTCTCTCTCTCTCTCTCTCACACACACACTCTATCTCTTTCCTGCACAGACACACAGTCAGAGACAACATACTAGACAGGACACACACTGAACTGTCCTCCCAAAGGTATGACAAATCCGGAGAAGCCATATAGAAGCGTCCTGTCCAGGAGAAAGCGACAGCCCTGAGCTCGCTCACACCAGGTCCTTCCCCGCCATCGGGGTCTCTCTCTGCCCCCACCGTGAGCCCCCCATTCCTGCCCCTAGCCAAGCATTCTGCCCACCCCCAGAGACTCCACAGGAGCCCCACATCTTCTCCCCAGGAGCCAAGCCCAGTCAGGGACCTCTTTTCCCCTCACCCCTTTTCCAGCACTCCTGGCACCCCAGGAAACTATTCACCCTCCCGTACTTCCTCCATTAATGTTCCTCCTGGCCCTGGAACTATAAGAACCCAGGAACAGGGATGGCATCTTCCACTGTCCCCCCAGCCCACACAAGAGGGTCATGCACACACGGAGGGGCAGGGCCGCCTTCCCCTCCCCTTGCCTGGGGCTCAGCCCTCATCTCCCCTCCTTGGGAGCCGCTGGCTGGCTCTTCTCATTTTCCAGCAAGTGCATGAAAACAGAGATTAGAGCAATTAGAGAAAAGTCATCAGAGGGCAAGGCAGGAGCCACCACGGCTCCTAATTACCAGCTCCAGCAAGGCATGGTGAAGCACAGACTCACTCACACAGATAACAAATGTGCACAGATTCCACTGCAGGGAGGGGCACGAGGGGGGAGCCCAGTTCCATCTGCGCTTCTCCCGGTTTTATTTCAATCTGTCCTCTGTTGTTTGCCGCAACTTTCTCATCCACGCACCCAAGAAAGGCGGCCGGCTCCCAAATGATTTCAGTCCCATTCTATAGAAGGGGAAATTGTGGCCCAGGGGACTGGGGAAGAACAGTTTCAGAAGGCCCAGTCCACAGGACTGGTGTTTCTGACTGAAGGTGGGGATCAGGGTGGCCCCTGTCCCCCGGTGAGGTCCCCGTGGGCCATCCATGCTGTTTTCTGCTCTTCTCCTCTCCCCGAAAATAATCAGCAAAGTGTTGACGTACACAGGCATGCTGTCTGGTGCTCGTGGTGAGCTCAGATCTGCACATGGGGTAACCTTGCCCTGCAGCAAATGGCAGAATTATTTCATTGATGGCTGCTGTCCCCAGCTGGTCACGTTTTGCTGAGCCTGGTAGATATGCTGTGTATGGAGGAGTGGTTTTCTCAGAATTCGAGACCAGGGGGTCCATTTTCACGCCCCTTCTCCAGTGAGGCTCTTCCCAAGGCTGGCCTGGGCCCCAACGCAGCTCCCCAAGCATCCTAACCTTCCTCCCTGGCCCACCTTGCCCCTAGCCTGGGCCCCAGGCAAGAAGCCAGCAGTGGTGCAGGAGTGCCCTCTGGTGGTGAGAGAGTGCCCTGCCCACCGGGACTCCAACCAGTGGAGCGGCTGGCTAGCCCCCCTCCACTCACTGGCCTCCAGGACTGCCTGCCCCGGCCAGGGAGGAGTGTCACCTGTGGATGAAACACAAAGCCCTGAGCCCTGAAGAAGCTGAGAATGACTTCGTTCCTGTGCCAGCAGCAGGGAGTGTGGAGGCTCCTGGATAGACACCAGGCATAGTCAAGCAAGAGGGCAGGGAGTGTGCCCAGTATTGTGTGGGGCCCACTGGGGGGTGGATGAATAAAAGAATGAGAGAATGAAGGAATAAATGAATTCCTGATTTCCTAAAAGGCGGTGTGAATGTCACTAGAATACAAGAGGTACTTTCTAGGGCGCCTGGGTCGCTCAGTGGGTTAAAGCCTCTGCCTTTGGCTCAGGTCATGATCCCAGGTTTCTAGGATCGAGCCCCGCATCAGGCTCTCTGCTCGGCAGGGAGCCTGCTTCCTCCTCTCTCTCTGCCTGCCTCTCTGCCTATTTGTGATCTCTGTCAAATAAATAAATAAAATCTTAAAAAAAAAAAACAAGAGGTACTTTCTAGAGACTAGTAACTTGTTTAAAAATGGTATACTTATTTTTTTAAGATGTATTTATTTATTTATTTTAGAGAGAGAGTACGAGTGGGAGGAACAGAGGGAGAGGGAGACAGAATCTCAAGCC
Organism: Taxidea taxus jeffersonii; assembly: GCA_003697995.1. NCBI lineage: Eukaryota > Metazoa > Chordata > Mammalia > Carnivora > Mustelidae > Taxidea > Taxidea taxus. Next base: position 64,332 of record ML104790.1, read on the forward strand.
AACTCCGAGCTAAGTGCAGCGAGACCTGAGACTCGATCTCACGACCCTGACATCATGACCTGAGCCGAAACCAGGAGTCAGATACATAACCGACTGAGCCACCCAGGTGCCCCTGATTTACTTGTTTTTATGTGTGTTACTTAAAACCTATCTGGCCCATCCACTTGATTCTACAAAGTGTCTCTTTAAAATAAATGTCTTGGGGCACCTGGGTGGCACAGTGGGTTAAACATCCAACTCTTGGCTTGGCTCAGGTCGTGATCTCAGGATTGTGAGATAGAGCCCCACACTGCACTCCACACTCCGCACAGAGCTACTTGGGATTCTCTCTCCCTTTCCCTCTGCTTCTCTGTCTCTCCCTCTCTCTCTCTAATAAATAAATCTTTTTTAAAAATAAAATTTAAGGGGCGCCTGGGTGGCTCAATGGGTTAAAGCCTCTGCCATCGGCTCGGGTCATGATCCCAGGGTCCTGGGATCAAGCCCCGCATCGGGCTCTCTGCTCAGCGGGGAGCCTCCTTCCCCCTCTCTCTCTGCCTGCCTCTCTGCCTACTTGTGATCTCTGTCTGTCAAATAAATAAAGAAAATCTTTTTAAAAAATAATAAATAAAATAAAATTTAAAACACTAAATAAGATAAATGTCTTTAAGTACAAAAGCATCAATGCCAAGTAAAAACAGTGTAAATAACACGTTGGTCTCTTCAGGACCTAGCAAAGAAGGTGTGTGATAAATGCTGGTGTTACCAAAGGAATGAACGAAGAGACACTCAGGCGCCTGTGGCTCATCTGTAGACAGCAGACAGCAGGAGGTCCCAAACGTGGCTGTAGGTTGGAATCATCTGGAGAGCTTTAAAAAACATCTCTGGGCAACTGTGTATCTCTGACTGTCAGGGGGCTGAGGAGGAAGCCCCTGAGTCCTGGACATTCCATGTGGGCACCGAATAAGGAGCAGCCTGGCTTCCCTACCATTTGAGATCGTGAAATTGCCGTCATCAGAGGAAGCAAGCCATGCTCGGTGCCCTGGGATCCCCACTCTGGGTGAATGGCTGAACTGAATGAACTTGAAGATATTCAAGAAAAGAGAAGTGTGGGGCGCCTGGGTGGCTCAGTGGGTTAAAGCCCCTGCCTTCGGCTCAGGTCATGATCCCAGGGACCTGGGATCGAGCCCCACATCGGGCTCTCCGCTCTGCAGACAGCCTGCTTCCTCCTCTCTCTCTGCCTGCCTCTCTGCCTACTTGTGATCTCTGTCTGTCAAGTAAATAAATAAAATCTTAAAAAAAAAAGAAAAGAGAAGAGAAGTGAGCTTATATTTGCATAAATTACTTCAAAGTAACACAGAGTGTAAAGTTAACGTGCATTTACTATGATTTTACCATATTGGTTAAATATTTCCCATTTATCTGTCCTGCACATCATGTTTTACTTACCATATGTCTTCACTATCAGTTAATATAAGTATTACATTAATTGCTGTTCAGGACATAGAGCATTTTCTGTCCTGAGTTTATTTACAAGTTGGTTCTTCATTTATTAGAATTATCTCCCCCTCAAAAAATTGTCCCTTATTGGGGCACCTGGGTGGCTCAGTGGGTTAAAGCCGCTGCCTTCAGCTCAGGTCATGATCCCAGGGTCGTGGGATCGAGCCCCGCATCGGGCTCTCCGCTCTGCAGACAGCCTGCTTCCTCCTCTCTCTCTGCCTGCCTCTCTGCCTGCTTGTGATCTCTGTCTGTCAAATAAATAAATAAAAATCTTAAAAAAAAATAGTCCCTTATTGAAAACTATGCCTAGTTACTTATGAACATGTATTAACATAAAGTGGTTAATGTAGTCATAATCTATTTATCTGCTTTAATTGGATCCTGGTTTGCTCCTAGCAATTTTCACTTGCTTTCTTTTTTTTTTAAAGATTTTATTTATTTATTTGTTAGAGAGAGCGAGCGAGCGAGCACAGGCAGACAGAGAGGCAGGCAGAGGCAGAGGGAGAAGCAGGCTCCCTGCTGAGCAAGGAGGCCGATGTGGGACTCGATCCCAGGACGCTGGGATCATGACCTGAGCCGAAGGCAGCCGCTTAACCAACTGAGCCACCCAGGCGTCCCTTTCACTTACTTTCTTGAGTAGATGTTGAAGGACCAAGTGGCTTGGTGTGGGCTTTGTAAAGAGGTGCTGCTTGCTTCTCTCTCTTTTTTTTTTAAGGATTTATTTATTTATTTATTTGACAGAGAGAGAGATCACAAGTAGGCAGAGAGACAGGCAGGGGGTGGGGAGCAGGCTCCCCACCGAGCAGAGAGCCCGATGTGGGGCTCGATCCCAGGACCCTGAGTTCATGACCTGAGTCAAAGGTAGAGGCTTTAACCCACTGAGCCACCCAGGCACCCCTGCTGTTTGCTTCTAAATCTACATGTAGACTAGAAAGTGTAGGTTGAGTTAATTTCTGATGTGAGTTGTTATCTTGTTAGATACTATTAATAAGAGGGCAGAACTTTCAGTTGTGAATTTTCATGGCTATACCTCTGGGAAATAATTGACAGAAATAAAATTCTGTATTATTTGCAAAAATGGGCATACGCATGGAGCTCTGAGTCTCATTTTTTATATCAGCTTAATGGTATTCTGATAACGACTTTTTTTTTTTAACTTTGAATGGATCTGTAAAACATAAAATGTGGATAGGTTTGTCATAGCACAGGGTCAAAAATGAGTCCTGTTGATGGCAAGTGATTTGATATTAATTCCATTTTATGAACAAATGCAATTAAGCTGCAAATCCTTTCACAGGGCGCAGTGTTGGGCCAATGTTTTAATCGGTATTAGGAAATGTCAGATTAGCATCCCCAAGGAAAAAGAAATCTTTGGCACAGTGCCGAAAACATATGTGTTAGTTTTAAAGCTGTCCCTTGTTCTCCTACACGGGCTATAGAGAATATAAATCATTACACCGTCTCTCAAGGGCAATTGGAGAGTATCCACCTAGATGATAAATGCAGCTTCTCTCTAATTCACCCGTCCTCCTGCTAAGAATTGATCCTCCAAAACACTCAGCATGCGAACATAATAACATGTACAAGAAAATTCATTGTAGCGTTTCTTTGAAGAGCACGTGACTAGGAACAACCTGAATGTCCATCAGTAGAGGACCCGTTTAATAAATTAAAAAAAAAAAAAGAGAGCTATTCTTTGAAACACTACATGGCTGTAAAAAAGAATGAGGGCCCATCAACCACAGAAAATAACCCCAATTAAAAATGGGGCAAAGAACTTGAGAGGACATTTCTCCAAAGGGGAGGTACGGACGGCCAACAGGCGGGTGAGAAGTTGCTCAGCATCACTAACCGTTAGAGAAATGCAGATCAAAACCACAAGAAGCTACCACCTCACGCCCGCCCACTGGGAGGACTACTATTCTTTTAAAAGAAAGAAAGAAAAATAACAAGTGCGGGGAGGGTGTGGAGAAAATGAAACACTTGTGGGGATGTAAATGGTGCAGCTGCTGTGGGAATGGACGGCCGTTCCTCGGGAAGATTAAACATAGAATTACCATATGATCCAGCATTTCCACCCTGACTATATTCCCCAAAGAACCGAGAGCAGGGATGCAAACAGATATTTATACACCTGCTGTGTTCTCAGCGGCGTTATTCACAAGAGCCAAAAGACAGAAGCGACCTGCATGTCCATGGATGGATGAATGGATCAACAAAATGATGTACGCAGAGGATGAAATAGTCTGACGCTGTAAAAGGGAAAAGAGTTCTGATGCTCCTGGCAGCATGGAGGAAACTTGAGGGCATGATACCTAAACATTACGAGAAAGTTTTGCTGGGGCGCCTGGGTGGCTCAGCGGTTAAGCATCCGACTCTTTGTTTCTACTCAGGTAATGATCTCGTTGATCTCAGGAAGCCCTGCATCGGGCTCCACGCTCAGCTGGGGAATCTGCTCGAGATTCTCTCCCTCTGCCCCTCCCCCCACCCCCTGCTCGTGTCCTCTCTCACTCTCTCTCAAATAAATAAATAAATCTTTTTTAAAAGTTTTGGTGATGCTTGCCCAACATGGTGAATACGATTAATGTCACTAAGTTTTTCATTTGAAGTGGTTAATATGCCACAGTTTGTTATATATGTTTTAACACGATTTTTAAAATTAATAACGTACTTTTTAAAAGGGGTACAGAGGTTGCTTGGGTGGCTCAGTCAGTTAAGCATCTGCCTTCAGCTCAGGTCATGATCTCAGGGTCCTGGGATTGAGCCCCACACCAGGCTCCTTGCTCAGCCAGGGGCCTGCTTCTCCCCTGCCTGCTGGTCCCCCTGCTTGTGCTTGCTCTCTGTCTCTCTGTCTCTCTGCCTCTCTCTCTCTCTGCACCAAATAAATAAATAAAATCTTTTAAAAAAATAAATAAAAGGGGTATGGGGAGTCTAACTCCTCCTCTTTGATTAGGGGTCAGCCTTGGTTACTAGTGAAGTGATGCTCATTCCCTCCTAGGCCAGGCCATAAGAGGCAATCCAGCTTCTACCTAGCTCCCCAGGCTGGGGGTCCTGAGACAACATGTAAGAAGTCCAGCTACCCAGAGAAGTCAGGCCAGAGAGACCTCTTAGAGATAGAGAACAATGTCAGCAATTTGAGACTTCCTCACCCAGGTATCAGACCCGTGAGAGAGCCTCCAGATGACCTGGACCCCAGCCCAGAGCCGCCTAGCTGATCCTGGTTAAGCAGAAACAAACTGTCCCATGAATCCTGACCAAACTGCAGATTCGTGAGCAAAATAAGTGGTGTCTCTGTTTTCAGCCATGAAGTTCTGGGGTAGCAGCTGTTATGCAGCAATGAGTAAATGGAACAGTAAACATCTTACTTATGTATTCAAGTTGATTTTGATTTAATTCTAAAATAACCAGATACAAATAAAACAGATTCAGACTACATGAATCTCTTGCATACCGACTGGTGTTTCCTCTCTCATGGTCTGTAGCCAGCCTCTATAAAGTCATTAAAGGTGCAGAGATACTTTCACCTGAATACTGAATAAAGCTGGGGGGTCAGGGGGCTGGAGAGACATGACTGGCAGGAACATACCCAGGTTAGGATCTTTACACCAGAAGGTAAGGATATGGGTGGGAAAGACAAAGTTCACCGGAGGTACATAGCTTGAAGGGACAGGTTTCCAACCCAGCAGACCAAATGAAAGAAACCTAGCCAGCAGGTGCTTGAAATAAAATCCAGAAGGTAAGGTCATGGTATGAGTGGTGTATATGTATCACATAAAATGGTGGAAGTTACATGTCCAAAGGAAGAGAATTTCAGACCGAGACCATGGAGGGGCAAAAGGTTTATTAGTTGAACTTAGAAGAAGTTAAAAGCAAAGGGAAAATGTGTGTCCCCAAAGACCATCCACTGTTTCCTCCCTGTGTATGTCCGTCATCACACCAACATGTTCTAGAACTCCTGCTTGTGTGTTTGCCTGTTTATTGTACCTCCCTATACTAGTCAGGATCCAGTAAGCACGGTAACAAATATCCCAAACCCAGGAGTCAACCCAACACAAGTTTGTACAATTCAGTACAGCCATTTGGTGGACAGACTTCCATGGGGAAGTTCGGGGTCCTGGGTTTCTCCATCTCCATGCTCTGCCCTCCCCTAATCCACCGTCCCTACCAGCCAGCCAGCGATGAGGACAGAGAGAGATCCTCTTGTGTGTGGGGGTGGGGTGGTATTTACAAGTAGGGCAGAACCATCAGTCAGAATTCAGTTACATGATTGCCCTCACTGCAAGGGATGCTGAAAATGGAGTCCAGCCAAGGACCAGGAAGAAGAGAGGAAGTGCCACCTCTGCCCTACACCCCCAGTATAAGATCCTTGGGTGACAGCTCTCATCCACCTAGTTCATGGTGTCTGGCATAAATTTGGAGTCTATGAGCAATGAGCGGCACTTGAGCTGTGTCGTGGACACTGTGCTGGGTGTCCTGTGCCCAAGTGCCCTGTAATGGGGGGAGGGTGTCATCACTCCCATTTCTCAGATTAGGAAACTGAGGCTCTGGTTTCTGTGCAGCCTGCACAAGGCCATGCAGCTAGTCTGTGCCAGGATCAGATCTCAGCGCCAGGAAGCTTCTGCTACTAGTCGTCTGTTCATTTCACTCTCCTGGCTGCCTCTCCAGTACACACATTCGTGACTGGGGTCTGGTTGTCTTCGAGGCTGCTCTCCTTTCTAACAATCAGTGGACCATGTCTGACAAGCTGTCAGTTCCTTGGGGCGGCAGCTATACCTTGTTCATTCCTATGTGCCCCTTGGCTACCGGCGCAGCTCTTGAACACCGTAGGTGCTCAAACCATATTTGGGGGATTCATTTGTTCACACCGGCTCAACCTCCATGCTCTGCTGCTTGCACAGTATGGGGGTCATTTACAACTTATAAAAGAAATGGAGGGAATATTTATTATATGGCCCCTCCCTGTGCAGTCAGAGCTGTCTCCCACAGCAGGGCCGGTGCCTGCCCTGAAACTCACTCTTGAAGCATAGATGAGGGCTGTGTAGAAAAGGGAGCCAGCACCACAGGTGTCACCTCTTCTGCACCAGGGTTACACCAGGCTTAGACCAGCGTTAGACCTTCCGCACCAGGTTAGAGAGAGACACACACACACACACACACAATGCCCTGCCACATCTAGTCCCAGGAAGGAGAGTAGATGGAGGCAACAGGGAGGGCTCTGTCCGTGGTGCTGAACTCACAACCCCCACTTGGTCCTCTAATCCAGCGGCAATTTATAGCCTTTCTGGGGAACCAGGGGAACATACAGACTCCCTAGCCCTTTATTTGGAGGTTTGGATTCTGAGGATCTCAGATGGGGCTCTGGAATCCCTCCGTACCAACCACCCGAGATTTTAATGCAACAACCTTGATACTCGCCTAAAATTGACTCATTCATCTAAATGGTCACTGGTCTTCCTGACGTGCCTGCTCTGTGCCCAGTACTGGAAAGGGAAATGCATATAGCAGAGCCTCTGCTCTGGGAGAAATTTGCAAAGTCATTCAGGAGGAGGTGTCGGAGTCAAGGAGGAAAAGGGCTCCCTCTGCTTTACGTGGACACCATGCTAGTCACAGAGTTCACCTTGTGAATTTTATCCTGTGAGATGAGATAAGTAGATAACAGAAAACAGTAGAACCCATAACCATAATCAGCATTGGTCCCTTTCCTTAGGGTCTCCCTAGTCCTGTCTGCAAGGTAATGCGTGACACACGCTGCTCCTTCTGATGGCCTCACGACTCAACACCCAGACCCATCAACACCCACATCAAGTCTTCCTGACCCCTGCTGCCTTGTAGGCCCCCCAGATTGTAGTCCTTGCTCCATTTGTCCCATGGTCTTGTTTCATCATTACAAAGATACTCCAGGTCTTTAATATGTACCGACTGGGATTTGAGCTCCCTCTTGAGGCTGGTCCTGCATCTGTGTAAGTAACCTCTCACACAGAGATGTCTCCCCACACTCCCCCACCTCCCCCCACCCGGAGGAGGTGAGCAGTAAATTCCCACTGGACAGACGACTGGGGGAATGGTAAGTGGGTGGACGAATGTGTCCAATGACCGTGCACAGGGTGAGTGCCACTGGGTTACAAAGCAGCAGGAACAAGTGCTCAGAACCAAAAGAATCAGGGCAGGCCTCGGGGAAGCGAGGCAATAGGCCAAATGTCATTCAGGAAGGGCCAGCTTCCAATCAAGGTCTGCCTCTCCTTTCTCTGGCTGTTTAGGGGAGAAGAGAAAGTAGAACCCGACTTTGGTGTCTGATGAGAACAGATGTTATCTGGGCCTGAATGTGGGACATGGAGGAGGGGGCAGAGGAGGGAGAAAGAGAAGGGGGAGGGCCAGAGCCAACAAATGGAATAGACGCAGACCCTCATTGTTTTATATTACAGAAATGTTCAAACACACCCCAAAGTACAGAGAATGCATTATGAACCCTCACGTGTCATCACCCAGCTTCCACAACCACCCCTATTTTGCGAGTCTTATTTCATTCCTTCCCTCAAGCTCCCTTTTAAAGAAAATTCCAGACATTATATCATTTCACCCATAAATATTTCAGAATATATCTCTTTTATATGAGAACATTTCTTATTAAAAAAAAGAACCTGGGGGTGCCTGGCTGATTGAGTCAGAAGAGCATGCAATTCTTGATCTTGGGGTCATGAGTTCAAGCCTCACCTTAGGTATAGACACGACTGAAATAAATAAACTTTTTAAAAAAATCAAAGAGAATCTCAGTATCATTATCACACCTAGTAAAATTAACAACTTTTTTTTTTAGATTTCATTTATTTATTTGAGAGACAGAGAGAGAGAACACAAGCAGGACAGAGGGAGAGGAACAAGAAGACTCCCCACTGAGCAGGAAGCCCAATTCAGGGCTCAATCCCGGGACCCTGATATCATGACCTGAGCTGAAGGCAGACTTGTAACCGACGGAGCCACCCAGGTACCCCCAAATTAACAATTTCTTAATACCATCTAATACAAAGTCCATGGTCAAATTTCCTCACTTTTCTCAAAAATACCTTTTCTCACCCATTTATTCGAACCAGGGTCTAAACAAGGTCCATGCACTGCATTCGGTTGCTCTGCCTCTCAAATCTCTTACAATCTCTAACGGTCCTTCCTTCCTGCCTTGTGTATGCCGTCTTATTTGCTGAAGAAACCATGTTCTTCGTCCTATAGAATGATCTCCCTGTTGACGTGGTGGGCTGAACCCTCACGGGGCCATTGAACATGTTTCACTATCTCCCCACTTCCTGGAAACTGGTACTTAGATCCAGAAAGTTGGCCTGCGTAGGGTCAATGACTCAGGCAAGCAGACTTCCTGGGCAGTGCTATGTCCTTCCTACCGCATTCCATCAGGAGCACAGAAGGTCAGGTTTTCCCTTCTGGGGTGATACTACACATGATCAGAGTCCCCAGGCTGGTCACCCACCTGGGTGAAACCATCTGGGCTTCCACCAGGGGAAACAAGCAGGCCAGTGTACCCTCGAGCAGTGAGCAAGGAGGTGGTTGTGGGGAAACAGGTGAGGCGGACCATGGCCCAGCCCCAGATGGTAGAGGGGAGGGGATGGCCAGTCCAGCCCCCTGCCCACCTCCCTTTTACATCTGAGAGAGGCCAGGGAGTGGCTGTTTATTCGGCAGGTAATACCTATGCCAGGAGATCTCTGTATAGCATCTCCAAGCTGCACAGCACGCAACGGTGACTCGTGTCTGTTTCACTGGTGGGGCTGGTGAATGGTGACGTAACCTGTCCAAGGGCATAGAGCCAGAGGTGGAGAGGAGAGTAGAACTCTCCCGACCCTCCAGAGTCAACCCATGCTGAGGCGACCACTGCAGAAAGAGGTGGTCTGAAGCCTTCGTTCTCGTACCTCTAAGCCCTGTGACCTGGACCAGGGGCCTTCTCCCTCTCTGTGCCTCAGTCCTCTAATCTATCGAATGGGAATAATACCTGCCCAAGGGGCCCCTCAAGACCAATACAGTGTGGTTCAACCTTGTCCCTCTCCCCCACTCTGCCAGCCCTGCCTGTGGGCCCCACTTGGGTCACCTCGGTCCAGAGCCCAGGCAGCTTTATCCTCTCCCCAGAGGATAACCCTTTGCAACAGACATGCAAAGGGTTAAATCCAGACACACACACACCCCCCTTCCTCCATCCCAATTCTGATCCTTGCTGACTCTGCTCCCCCTCCCTACCATAGCTATTCTGGGACAATGGAGGCAGCAGATGGCCCGAGTCCTGTTCCCTCCACCCGACCCCCAGGATCTGGGAACAACCCGCAAATCTGCTGCTGCTGTTTCTAAAAGCAGGCCGGCAGGCCGGCAGCCTTTCGCATATGGGGTGGAGAGGACAACAGCTGTGGAGCACACCCATCCATCCCCCACCAGGGCTGCAGGGCCAGGGCTATCCCTACTCCATTCATGTCCCACAAACCCAGCCTTAGCTTAGCCCAGAAAGAAAGAGCCCAAGCAGTCTGACTCTGCACTTGACCTGCTGTGTGACCACAAGCACATGGCGGTCCCTCTCTGGGCCTCAAGCTCCTCTTTGGAAAACCAGGCCCAAAGCTCCGGTGCTCTGTGGTTCCGGCTGTCCCAGACAGAGTGGCATGAAGGACAAGGTCCTCCAGGGGCTAGAGGGGCTAGAGGAGCCCCCAGCCTTGGTTGCCTGGCTCAGAGCCCCACTATCCCTCGGGATCTCTCCTCTGTCCTCCCTCCTAACCCCAGCCCAGAGCTCCATGGTGGCCCCAACATCCCACGTCACTGGGAAGGACGCATGGGGAGAAGAGGTGTCCCATCCCTACAGCTCCCCAACTTCAGCAGTGGCATTCCTGAACGTCTGCCATGACTGTTTACCTTCACTCAGGTGGGTCGTTGGGACCTGTGACCCTAAGCACGCTTGCATCGATTCCCCTCCTATCCCAGCTGTCAGACTGTCCTTTTCTCTGACCCCAGAGGTTGACTCCCTCAGCTACATCTCCACTCTGCCTCTCCCAGTTCTCTCGCTACCCCCAGCCCAGGCTCCAAGGGCAGAGAGAAAAGGAGAAGTAGCCCGCGGAATACTAGCGCCGCATGGCCCACACCCAGTCACACGCCTCTATGCAGGACACACGTGTGTGTGATGTGGGCACCCACACGTACATCCACCACACGTTGTGTCCTTATGCACAGACCTGTGTGGAAAGGGGACACGCCACACCACACAGCCACGCACGCCCTCACACAGCCTGGCTCTCCGTAACTCAACACATGCTAGGAACCCTCACTGCTCACGGAAACCTTCCTTCTCCGTGCCAGGCTGGGCTGAGCCCTTCACGAACACTCTATCTTTTCACCCAGCTGTCAACCCACAGAGAAGGGGTCCCTTCCCACTGCTATAAAATGGGAAAAGAGCCCAGAGAGACGAAGTGGATGCTTCAAGGTCATATATACAACCAGTAAATGCAGAACAGGGACATCTAGCCCAGGATCCAGACCAACACCACCACCACGGGGACAGGCCGACCTAAGAGCCCGCCCCATCCAGGAACACACTGGCTGCGCGTAATAGAAGACCACACCAAGAGAGTTTGAAACAAGGGTTTAATCTTCTTACAGAACCAGATGCCAAAAGGGACAAATGCGCATGACGGTCAAGGCCTTTCCTTCACGGTAACAAGGCAACTGCCCCAGATCCAGACATCACACCCACGTTCCCAGCATGAAGATGGGTACGGGGCCTCAAAATCTTCCCCAGGAGCCTCCCCATTGGCCTGGCTTATTTCACACTGACACACTGAGCAAGGGAGGCTGGGAAAGTGAGCAAAAGGACCATCACGATGGGCTGGGATCCATCACCATCCGCCACCGGGGTCTGAGCACGCTGATACCCCAAACAAAATGGGATCTATTTGCCAGGGGTTGGAGCAAGGAGGTGGCCACTTGTCAGCAATGACAGTCCCTGCCCGAGGCCCTGGGCTCTGTCCTTATTCCATCCCAGAGTGGATGGCCCAGTGCTTGACCCCAGGGAAATGACAGAGACCAGAGCTGGGGGTGGAGACCAGACCCCACCCCAGGGCCCGTGATCCTCCGGAGGTTAGGAACCCTGAACCCCAACCCAGTTCAGGGGTTCTCTGTGCTTTTTCAGTTCAGCCACCCAAGGCCCAAAGAAGCCCAGCCCCTGGGGCCTCTCCAGCCCTTCCAGGTGCACTTGTTCTCTGGGCTGTCCAACTGTCCAACCCACCTCCCCGAGGCCTAGGACGCGACGCCTTCACTGCTAGCCACCATCCAATCCTGGGTTGACCCACCACTCAGAGGCCTGGCCAGGGACTCCCCCTCAAAAGGCGCTTGCCACGAGTCCCCAGGATTGCCTGGGGAGGCCAAGGACAATCAGAAGCCTCAGCCCAAATTTTGCCCCGCCATTCAGGGTTCATCTGGCCATCAGCTGTGGGCACCAAGGAGTATCTGGATAGAGGAGACAATGGAGAGAACGGAACCTGTGGAGAGACCAGATATGGACAAGATGGTCACCCCGACTCGCACGCTCACTCCACGGGCTCCTAGGGGAGCCCATGTCACAGAGATGGTTTGGAACAGGATTTCTCCCCCTCGGCACCCTTACAATTTAGGGCCACATAACTCTTCATTGTGGGGTGCCCTGTGCCTAGTCGAATGTTTACAGTACCCTTGGCCTCTTCCCATGAGGAGCCAGTAGAATCCTCCTGAGTCGTCACAATCAAAAATGTCTCCAGACATTACCAAATGTCCCGGGGGGTGGGCATGGAAACCACCCATTTAGAGAGACTCCAAAGACCGAGATGCCACAAAGTGATCCCAGCTTGGGCCAGACTATCCGGTCACATGTATCTGAGTCCCCAGTCGGCTCCAGCCCTATAAGGCAGGAATTTTTGGATTCTAGAATCTTCAGGCTCAGAGAGAATTTCACATCTGCTCTTAAACCTCCTGACAGTCTAGCTATAGCTGTGCCCTTCCACTGATGAGGAGCTCACCCCATGAGAAGGCGGTTCCTTTCATCTTAGAAATGTGAATTTTTTTTCCTATATTGAGCCAAACTCTATCTCCGTGTAATGTCTAACTTATTCAATGCAGCCCTGGCCACAGGGCCCCTTAAGCAGCCGTGAGCCCTCTGCCCTACCTACTGAAAAGGACCACTGAAGAGTATCAAAGAAACAGAGAGCCTACAAAAGCTCAAATAAAATTTTCCCATCGGGGCTTGAAGTTCTACCCTTAGAACATCTCCTTTGCTCAGTGAAGACACTTCAGTGTTCCAGGAGCTCCTGAAGAATCCCAGAGGGCTGGGAGAGCCCTTCAGATCCACAACACCCAGACTCCTTGTGCTACAAATGGGGAGACTGAGGCCCAGAGAGAGCAAGGTATTCACCCAAGGTCACACAGCAAATCCTGGGGGAGAGCAGAGACTGAAATCCATTCCCTGCACTCCCAGCTCTGTGCTGTCAGTCTCAAGGCCTACCCTCCCTCCAGGTTCCCCTATGTTTGGACACCCGGATTCAGACCCCCTCCTCCGATCCTACAGTTTGAGCCCCTAGACTCACCTGGAAGGGTCCTCCTCAGGGGAGAAGGGGCCTTGTAGCTTAATGACATTTAGCTTCCCCTCAAAGATGCCATAGCTGAGGGTGACCTGGGCAGAGAAAAGTGCAGAAGAAAATGAAGGTTGGTGGGGTGTCCCACAGAGAACCCCACAAGGGGGCGGTATTGGGGCAGAAGCAAGGAAGGCCCATAAGGCACTCAGAAGGGCGCAAAGAGCCTACCTCAGCTCCTAAAATTCCACCCTTAGTACTCACTGAGGAACCCACCCCACCCCACAGGAACTTTGAGCTTGTGGGCACTATCCCTAATTTGCATCCCCAGCAGTGACCCTACCTGAGAGGCTGGGAAAAATCCCTTGCCTACAGACTAGGACACTGAGTCTCAAGAAGGGAAAGCAACCTTCCAGTAAATTTCATGCCTGGACAGCGGTTTCTGGAGACTCACCATGGGGCTTTGGTATTCCCTCTCCACCCGGACCCTTAGGATACTCCAAACACAATGAGGACATGGGCTAATGCCCCTTGTCAAGAAGCAGTCGACCACAATGGTTAAAGACCGTGGGCTTAGGGGCCACCTGGGCAGGGTTCTAACCCCCATTGCCTAACGTTAACTGTGCCATGGTTAGTTCTGCTCTCTGGGCCTCAGTTTCCCCACCTACAGAATGGGAATGTTAGAGCTCCCATCATGCAAATGTTGGAAGGAAGCAGAGTTAAAGCAGATAAAGGCACCAGCACGGTGTCTGGCGTGGTGGGTATTCTGGAAATCCCTGCCATTAGGGTACCTGGTTTGGGCTGCCCAAAGTCTGCGTCCCTTTCCTGGCTTCAGCCCATCCGATCTTACTGGGGTCAATGCTACACCTCAGGTCCAGGCCTGGTGAATCCACACTAACTCTTGGCTCTGGGAGAGGACGAGTCATGTGACAAGCCGGCCTTCCGCAAGCACCAGCTCAGGCCTTCCAGACCACTGAGCACCAGCCCTGGGATGTGGTGGAAGGAGGAGCGCTCTTCCTCGGGGTGGGGTGGAAACCTAGAGCTGCCATCTTGCCCCCAGAGCAGCAAGCCTCCCTCAGGGTGAGCCTGATGTCAGGGAAGACAGACCAGAGTGGGGACAGTGTGAGCACGCAGACTCAGCCAGAACTAGCAAGCAGCCCCCGGCTTCCCAGGCTCATGAGCATTTACATGTCCAACATACAGTCTGTGTTGCATTTGTGTCCCTCGCTACCAAAGGGTTCTGACTCACACTGTTGGGTGGAGGATCTCAGGGGCCTTCCCAGCCAGGATCCCCTACAGGACTGGCCACCCATGAGGAGGACGGCCGCGGGCGCAAGGCAGAGCCAGCTGGAACTCCGTAGAGTCGTTGCTTGCCAGGTGGTGGAATGGGGTCCCCCTCCCCCAGCCAGACATTATGCCTGAGGTTTCCCACTAAGCACCTGCTCTCTCCCAGCAACATCTGGGTTAGAAAGAAAGTAGGGGGCAGTGGCCAGGTAAGCTCTGATGAAGGCGGGACAGCCGACAGGCAGAGTTGGAAAGGGCATGCCTGAGCCCTTTGGAGGGATGTCAGGGGATGGAAGACTGAAGAAGGAACAGAGGGACAGGAGGGAGTAGAGAAGGCAGGGAGGGGAGCAGTCTGAACCTGAAGGTAAGCTTCATCTGGTCCGTGCAGGTCGTTCCAGCTGGCACTGGGGACCAGGCCAAAGAATTTGAGCATCAAAAGCGCTAACCCTTGAGGGCTGGTGGTGGAGAGGGCTGAGTCACATGGGTCCATCTGAGGGTCTTTTCCCACCTTGGGCTTTGGTTTCCCCCTCAGTGGGGAATACACCCCCACACATGCATCCCTCCCCTATCGCCCCAAGGCCAGCTCACCTGCTCTGGGAGCTGGGCAGCCCGCAGCAGCTGTAGGGTCTCCAAGTGGGAATGGAAGAGGGGGCTGGGCTGTAGGTGGCCGCCTAGCTTGCACTCAACAATGTAGCCCACAGTGCAGTCGTCGGGCAACCGGATGAGGGCAGATGTTTCCACGAAGCGGGAGCCACTGAGAGAGAGAGCTGTGCAGTGGCCAGTGGCGCAGAGCTCGCCCTGTCTCCCAGAAGGCCCTCCCTCCCAGGGGCAGATGAGTAGAGCAGAGCTTCAGCACCAGCATCTGCCTCCTAGGCACCAGGTGACTTCCGGCAAGCCACAAACCAGGGGAGCCTCAGCTTCCTCTTCTGCGAAATGGGCGTGATAATGGCCCTGCCCTCACTGGGCTATTGTGAAGATCAAGGGGAAGAATGGCAATAAGAAGCCCTTTATAAATGTATCTCTTCCTCTCTTTACATTCATTCACTCATTCATTCATTGCTGAGATTCAGGAGCTACCCGTGTGCCAGGGACCGTGCTTGGGCTGCGGATACAGAGAAGAGAAAGAAAAGCTTCCTGCCCTCAACAGTGGTCCCCACTCTGAAGGGAGACAGAGGAACACGTCATTTCAGGGCAGGACTGGCTCTGAACTCAATGGAAACATGAGGCTTGGGAGACACAGGAAGGGTAAGGTGGGCTTCCCAGAGGAGGTGCCACAATCTTGTTTTGCTTTTCATTCAATCATGACAATGGCAAGCTTTAAACGGAGTCTTACAGGATGCGCTGGAGTGAGCCAGATATGGAGGAGGAAAGGGGTCGTGTCCCAGGGAAGGGCATCACCGGACTGCATACCCCATGAACACCCCTGGGGGCCAGGTTGGGCAGGCTGTCCTGCTGTACAGAATGCGTGACTGAGGGGCACCGTGGGTGGAGAAACCCCGCCTTCCCCGCCCCCGCCTTCCCCCAGGTTGTGCCCGAGGGTTGCACCTGCCCAAAGGGGGGTACTGTTTCCAATTCACACAAATATACAAAGGTGGGCGGAAGCCCAGATGGGGGCACCAGGCCCAGGGAGGACCCCTGGTCATGTGTACACACCTGCTCTGGACACGCCCTAGGACAGCATTACAGCTCCCAACCGGGGCCCGAGTTCCCCCCAGAGGACCCCTCCCATCCAGGGGTGGTGTAGTGGCAAAGCAGGCAGGCCTTGGAGTCAACCCAGCAGCTGAGTGACCTCAGACCTGGGTGACCTTGGACCAGTCACTTGCCCAACCTCTCACGCCTCAGTCTCCTTAGCTGTGGAAACAAGACTGACACGCAGTCAGTCTTGACACCCTGGTGAAGCGCAGGCCCGGCTCAGAGTGGACCCCCAATATAATGGAGCAACACGGATATTGTTGCTAATAACAACAGCCTGTCCACACAGACCTCAAGAGGCCAGGCCTTTGCTACTTCCTCTCCAGAACACCAGTACCCTCATCCCATACTGGGGGCTTTGACCACCCCCAGGATCCCCTTCACTCAGGGCCCTCTAGGGCTATCCCAGTTCAAAGGTCACCTCCAGGAAGCCTTCCTCCTGGCCCCAAGCAAAAGGCCCTACTTCTTCCTTCCTCTGAATGCCTCTACACTTGGCCTTCACCTCCCCTGTGACATCGGGGACTGGGTGCCAGCCCAATTATTCACCCTCCCGCCAACCGTAAGCTATCATATTATCAGGTCCATTTTACAGATGGGGGCACTGAGGCTCCCAGGGATTATACAACTTGCCCGTATGTGGCAGAGTGCCCTGAGGGCAAGATGGCAGGTGGCTCTCTCACTAACTGTGACACAGCATGAATGAGAGGCAGGTTTCTCCTGAGCTCATTCTCAAGCCCTTCCTGCAGCAAAGGACCCACACACACCAGGCCCTGCTCTCCACCACCCGCCTGTGGGGCTTTGCTTACCTGGCCCATGGGACCATCTTCAAAGCCAGTTTGCGGTTGATGCAGAAGCCAGCACCCCCGGTGGCAAACCAGAACTGTACCAGTCTCTGGGGGGAGAGGTGGGGGGGGGCCAAGGTGCAGGGTGAGCCTGGGGGTGGGGGCCATGGCTGGGCCTCCCTCCATCCCCAACCAGCATGGCTCAAAACCTTTTTATTTCACCTTTCACTAAAGTCTGGCTACAGCTTAACATTATCATGCCCATTTTACATACAAGAATACTGAGGTCCAAAGTCACATGGCTAATTAAGAGTGATGGGGTCACCAACTAAACGCAGCCTATTTGTCTGCCGAGCACACCTTACTCCTTTCCCCAGAGGAATGCCCCCACCTCAAGCCAAGTGGTTCAAGAGGGGCCACCAAATACAGCACCTGCTCCCCCGGGTCCCAGCATGGGGCAGGTGCCCCAGGAAAGGCGGATCGCAAGGCCACACCCCCTGACCCAGTGATTGGCCCAGTGACAGGCACATGACTTAGGCCAGCCAATCCGAGTTCTTCCCTGAGCTCCCTATGCTAGCTGGGAGGAAGAGACGCTTTCTACAGGGTCACCAGGCTTGGGGGCGGTACTCCTGAAGCCGCCCATACCAAGCCACCTGCACTGGCCTCATCACTTCCAGCTCCAGGGACTGAGAAAGCTTTTCTGCACAAGGAGAGAATGAGGCCTCTCACAGAGGAAAGAGAGAAAGACAGGCAGGCCTGTGAGCCTCCAAAGCCAGCAAACCCCTTGACATCTCAGTCTCAGGAACCCATAACCTCCTTGGGGTTTAAACCACTCTCTGTTCCGCTTCTCTGGGAGGTCTCGCGAAGTCACAACTCAAGAATTTCCTTAAGGCTCTGGCAAACCCTGATCCCTTTCAGCTGTACTGTCTCTAGACCAGGTTCCCTATGGTTACCTTCTCCCAAGTACACAGTTGAGCTTAATTGATGCACATTGCATGGGGTTGGGTTATCTCCCACGATGCAGCAACGAGAAGAACCTGAGGCAGGAAGCTGGGAAGCCTGATTCTGGGGCCTCGGCCTCCTCCACTGCCCAGCTGTGTAAACTTGAGAAAGCCACCGCTCCTCTCTGGGCCTCAAGATTTGTCACCTGTCAGCACCCCTGCTCCAGTTCGGCCATCCCTGTATCCTCCCCCTAAAGACCTCTATGAGCTCCTTCTGGAAATGCCACCCTCTTAGAGGTGTTCAGGCCTCTAAGCAAAATGAACAGGTTCTTAAGATCCTGACACAGAGTTGGTGCCCAATGAATGCTTGTTTAATGACCTATGTCTAGGGCTTCTCCTCCCAGATAATTAAAGGAACAACAGCAGTAACAGTAAACATGCCCAACCCTGAGCACTGACGTACAGAGTCCTGTGCAAGAGGAGGTGATGAGGTGCAGAGAAGGGAGGTCACCAGCCTGAGGTCCCAGAGCTGGGACTGAGCCTGAGCTGGAAATCTTGCCCCCTTTTGCTATCTCTCCCCACACCACATAGCCTGGGGGGAACCCCAGAATCCAAACAGGCTAGGACACTTTGGGGCAGAGTCTAGGGATCCCGCCGGGGTGCAAGGAGGGTATTAGTGCCCGTTGAGGGGTTAGGGCCTGGGTGTTCCCAGAAGATGCTGAACCTCCCCAGGAAGCAGAAGGCCCCGAGACAAAGGCTGAGCTGGGTTGGGTGGGTACCGACGGCTGACACTCACTAGTGTCATCACATGCCAGATCCCCATTCCAAGCACTCGGGTATGTGACCTCATTGAATTGTTCCCTTTTCTGCTCACAACCACCCTATTAGGTGGGGACGGTTATCACCCATTTTGCAGACAAGGAAACTAAGGCACAGTAGAATGGAGTGACTTGAGCAAAGGTTGGGGAAGCCAGGGAGCCAGGCTCCAGGACGGCGCTCTCAACCCCTACAGCCAAGCATGCGGTGGTGCGGGGGCCTGGAGTGGACTCACACACCACCCCACCCCAGGGCCCAAGAGGATTTAATTAGGGCTCAGAGGCCGATTAGCCGCTGATAATTAAGGTTGTGTGTTTCCCACTCTTGGTTTTCCTAATGAAGCAGATGGTGAGCCGAGATGGTAGAGAGCCCCACTGCGGGCCCAGCTCCTGCTCCACGTGCTGTCTTGAGGGAGGGGCACCCCCTGACTAGCCTTTTCCCTGGGGCCAAGGGAGCCCTCTAGGGGCCTGGGCCACACCAATGCCAGAAGCCTGGTGGGTCCTGGGGACCAGGAGAGAACCATGCTCGGTACTTATACTGCAAAATTCTTCCCTGTTCAGCTGAAAGTCCAATTTAACTGTTATCCTGATTTTTGGCTTATTTGTTTCCTAAATCTCACAGCCCTCATTAGCGTCCATCTAGGTCTGGAGCTGAAGCTGGTGCTGGGGACCCCATTGTGCCAGGTGTCACCTCTTTAGTTGCCGGTCAGTGAAGTCTGGACAAAGGAGGGGTGCAGAGGGGCGGGGAGAGCTCAGGGGGTGGGCGGCACTGCAACTCACCACAAGACCCACCAGTATCCGGCATCTGAACAGTCTGTACAACCACCTGACAATACCAGGGGCTGGGAGCCCTGCGGTGGAGTCTGGCAGCCTCAGATCACCGCCCCCACCCCCACCTGTCACTGTGTGAGCAGAAGGAGCCCCTGCTCCTCAGTGACTGAGGCCCTACTGTATGCCGGAGTCTGCGCCTCACCTGCATTATCTCAGTCTCGCCATTTCACAGAAAAGACGGGATCGGTGGTGAAGTCAGCAACCCAAACACATAGCAAGGAGACCAAATGGGAAAGCGGGAAAACCCACCGAACTCCAGGGCCCTGGCCCCGCCCCCAGATGGCCTCGCCCCAGATGGCCCCGCCCCCCGGAAGGCTCCGCCCCGTGAGACCCCGCCCCCATATGGCCCTGCCTATGGCCAATGCTTGAAGGAGGAAGGAGGAAGGAAGGGACCAAGGGACCCACCGTGCGGTTATGGGGCCTGGGCTCAGAAGCGCGGATAGGCCGGTTCAGGCTGGGCCGGCCTACGTAGACGTCGCGAGTCTGTGGGAAGGCTTTCAGCAGCTTTAGCAATGCCCTTGGGTTCACATAGTTGTCGTCATCCACGTGGCAGAACCACCTGTGGGGACAGAAGGGGGATAGAAAGCTTGGAGGAGGGTTCCCAAGGGCTGCCAGCTATCCAGACTCCCCCTGTGCCCCTCATAAGTCAGTCAGCAAAATTGGGCAGGGAGAGAGTAGCTAACACCAAAAGCCCATGCCCTGAGCCAGACGGCATCTTGTGTGAGCTGCTGAGGAAAGTGTGCCCACTTAACAGGTGGGGACCAAGGCCCAGAAAGGTTAAGACACCTGCCCAAGGTCACACAGTCTGTAAATGGCAAGACTGGAACCCAGACTGTCTGCCCAGAGACAGACCCCAGGAGGCCTTTACATGCTTAAATTCATAGGACCATAGGACCCAGCTGACTTCACTTTTTTGTCACAACACCCTATTCAGGAACTAGACCGAGGCAAAGGTCACACTTGCCCTCAGAGACACAGGTGCACTCACCACAGCCTGCTGGCCAAGAAGGTGTCAAACTCAGCAGCCATCTTGCAGGACAGGGCGGGGTGACTGTGCTCAGCAGAGCAGTTGGTGACCACGAGGTGGGACCCTGAAAAGTGGGGACAAGTCAAGGGACCCTGCCCCAGTCCTCCCTGCAGCCCTGCAGACTGTTAGAATGCAGAGCAAGACCCCACCCTTTCCCATTTTACACATGGGGAAACAGACGCCAGGGAGGGCTGACCCTCCCAGGACCCCAGAGCTAACGAATGGGAGGCTGGGCTGGGAGCCAGGGGTCCAGGGTACTGTCCAGGACAGCCCCTCCTCGTGCCACATCCATTTCCAGGGAAGAAGCCTGCTCCCCACATGACAAAGGAGGGCAGCCCTGTTTCCTGGGGACCCGGGACCAGGGGACAGCCACACCAGCTATCCCTGGAAACAACTGAGGGGTCTCCACCCCCCTTCTGGAGTTACCCAGTCTCTCTTGGAGGCCTTCATCTGGGCTGTCGGTGAAGACAAACGTCTAAGAAGGAGAAAGAGGGAGGAGTCAGGACCTGAGTGGGCCAAAGGCAGCCACACCCCTGCTGAAACACTGGTCCAGAGCTGTGCCCTCCATCAGTGACAGACACACCCCCAACATCATCACACACTCCTTTCAGACACCATGGCTTTCTCAGCTACCCCCACAAGACACACAACACAGCCTCCCAGCACACAGCAGCCACTGTGTCACCCGCACGAGCAGCCCTGTAGATCAGCGCCCATCGAGACCCTCCCAGAGTCACACCGTCTTCTATCCCACACACATACACACACTGCAGTCCCACTTGGCCCCTCCATCACCACACTTACACGACCCGAGACACTTTGTCGGGAGACAGACTCTACGTGGGAAGACCCACGTCCTGGGGCACCACACCTGCCTGGGGAGTTGATGGTGTCTCTCCAATGCCGCACGGGCTCCCCCAGGGCAGGTGCAGGGGCCTTACACATCTCAGAAACTTTACATCGTGATCCAACCCCAGCTCTGATGACTTCCCTGAACCTCGAGCCAGGTGATCTGTTCCCCTCACAGATGGCAAGGCTGTTCCCCTCACAAGATGGCTAAGGGACAGACTATGGTTGTACAGTTGGAAATTGCTGAGCTGGGATTCAGACCCACAGGTCTCAGAACCCCCCAACCCTGGGCAGGGAGAGGCTGCTCAAGCCCTAGATAAACTGAACACAAACTGAATGAGAGACAAATTAGAGGCAGCTTGGGGCCAGAGAGACCATAGCTGGGGACCCGTCTAACCCCCATTCCACACCCTGCCCAGTACATGCCCCTTTCCCTGCCTGAGCAGGTCCTCTCCTCTACCAAGCACAGCAAGGGCCTCCTCTGACCCATAGGGGGCCCTGCCCAGAGCCTGGACAATTTTGAATTCTTTCCAAGGGAGGACCAAGGAAAAAGCATCCCACCTGTTGAAAGGCCCGGGGGGCTGGCCCTGTCCTCCTTCCCGACTCAGGGCCTCCAACGGCACACCCCTCCCTGCTCAGTCACAAACTTCTCCCTGGTTTCCAGGAACCAGCCCTTCAGATCAGATCGACCCCTGCCTTGAGCCTCAGTTTACCTGGCTGGAAAATGGGGACTAGGGGTAGCTGTGATGGTGGAGTGAGATAATGTGAGAAAGGAAAAGAAAGAGGTGGCAGTGAAGCCAGGCTCCGCTTCTTATCCTGGGGGAAACTGAGGCATTGGAGGCCAGAAGCCAGGGTTGGGCACAGGAAGGGGCACAAAGGAAGAAGTCCTGTCTCCCCAGGGCCCATAACCATGGGCCTCTGAGCTACTTACTATCTTTTAATGGCTTTGTGCAAGATCTTCAGATATGTTCTCTTACCAGCACCAGAAGCAGATAATATCCATATTCACCACCCTGCCTAGCACCTTCTGTGGCTCCCTACTTCCCTTGGGATAAAGGCCGGCCTCCTAAGTGTGGCCATGAGGGTCCACCCAGCCCCTGGGCCTGATGCAGCCTGTCTCTCCACTTCCTGCCCCACCCTTCTCTTAAACCCGAAGGTTTTTCAGTTCCCCAAATGTGCCACACACATGCACACTCCTCTGAGCCTTTGCACACTGTTTCTTGCCCCCTAAGTCCTAGTTCAGTCACCACTTCCTCCAGGAAGCCTTCCCTGACACCCCTCCCATGTGTCCCTCAGCCACCTGTTCCTCCTGATGATAAGTAACAGCAGCCCCTCAGTTACAGAGATCTGTCCTTTGGTCTCTCCCACCAGACAGTGACATCCTGAAGGGCACAGGCCTGGTCTGCTTTATCTCCCGGTCCCGGCACCCAGCTCACCTTCGAGAGGCCTGGGCAGCACCCACCTCCTGAGCACCCCCTCCCTGGGATGTGTCTCCTGCCTTCAGATTTAGATAACACTGGAGGTCCCCGGATATCCCTGCAGAAAGTGCTGGCGGCCCGACACTGGCCCTCTTCCCTGTCGCATCCACGGTCTCAGCAACACTATCCCACCTCTCGGCGTTCAGCCCCATCAAGAAGACATCAAACCCCACGGCAGCCACAATTTCTCCCTGGGTGCCTCAGATTCAGTGGCCCAGCTCCCCCCCAGACCTCTGCTCCTCTGGGTGCTCCCCATCTTGCTGGGTCCCAGCACCTTGGGGTCACCATGCCTCCTCTCTCACCCAGGATGCCACCTCTCCACAGCAGCCAGCATGGCCACCAGTGGCCCAGCCCCTCCATGGTCCTCTCCTGCCGGCTTTGCTGCAGCCACCTTTGCCCTGGTCTCTCCCCTCTGTCCTGCCCTCACCCCAAGCCTGTTTTCAACACAGCCCCCCGGGGAGCCAAGGGAAGAAATCAGGCCTTTCTCGCCCTGCTCCCTGGCGAACTTTTGCCACCAAACAGCCACCAGACAGTGGAACTCTCTGGAGTTTGGAGCATGGGCCAAATGGGCCAGGGCATGTTTGCTGATGGATGAGTGAGCCCAAATCAGTGGGGAAGTGCGGGGTTCCTGCAGCAGGGCCGGGGGGCTGGGCGGGGCGCGTGAGGCTGGCGTTCCAGGCCCCCGGAACCCTGAGATCGGCAGAGAGCAGTGGGCAGAGTTTCCTCTGAGCCAAGGGTTGCATTTAATTTGTTTGAAGAGACTCTGACAATGGTTAAAACCTCACGGGAAAACAAAAGTCCAGGCAGCCTGCTGGGGCCAGGGGAGGGGGGCTGGGGGCCATCTGCTGAAGAGGAGGGAAGATGTGAGGCAGGCACTGAGGCCCCACCCCCAACCCACTGCACTCGAGGGGCCTGCGGGGAAGGGAAAGTTCTCCCCACTGATCACAAAACGGGCCTCCCCCAGCCCGCCCCCTCTGCCTGGGACAAAGGCCACACGAGCCCCAGCCTGCCACAACAAAGGCCCACCTGCCACCCGGCTGCCCTTAACCAGCTGGGGCGGGCACCCAGCCCTGGAGTTAACCAGCTCAGGCCCGCTCCTGATGGCAGAGCTAAGAGAGGCTCCGAGACCCTCCTGTCCCGTGCAGATGGGGAAACTGAGTGCTGAAATGGGGAGGCCCTCAGCCAAGGTCGCAGAGAGAGATGAGCCAAAGGGTAGAGACAAAGGGGCCCCAGACTAGGTGCGGTAAGAATGTGTCTCCCTGTCTCCCTTCCTCTTCCTCAATGCGAGCATCCTTCCTTTTCTCAACTCTGCATAAAGGACAAGTTTTCTCCACTCTGCCCCTTTGTGCTGGGGTGGGGGTTGTGCAACTGAGTGAATTCATCTCCTACCTCAATCCCTCCCACTCGTGGCTGTCATGAGGGTGAAAGGAACAGCGGACAGCTCCTCCCGCTGCCCACCTAGCTGGCATATGGGATTGAGCTGGAGACAGAGTGGGTGGCTGCTTCCTCTCCTTTGCTGACCTGGTCCTGCCAGGCCCACCCAGGCTGGGGTCCCAAGGACCCTCTCCTGTAGCCCAGTGATGAGGCAGCTCTGGGATCCTGGGTCTCAGCAGAGAAAGAAGGGTCCCAGCCGGGAGGAGGCTCTGTGCCCCCAGGCCTTTGGGATGATGCTGACAAGTACTTCCTCCCTCTGGCCTCAGTTTCCTCATCCGGGGCAAGGGCACCACCATGGTGGTGCAAGACATGGTGGTGCATGGTGGCACTTGCAAGACAAGGCAGGAAGGGGCCTCAGATCACGTGAGGCAGGCTCCCGGGTACACAGACGCAGCACCATAAACAGGAAGGTCTGCGGGGAGGGCCAGACTGGGCGGCTTCCGCAGGAGGAACTGGAATCTCCCCCAAGATGAGAAGCAGCGCGGGGGGCCCCAGGGAGGAACCTGGGTGCGGGGGTCCCACTGGAGGAAGGGTTAGATAGGGTGCTATCTATGGTCAGGAAAAACATCATGGTCAGGAAATCGGGGGTGGGGGTGCCCTCATCCCAGAAGGCCCTGGGCTCCTATAGACATCACCTCCCCTACTTCTTGGTCTCCCAGGAGCCCCCAGTCCCCTCCAGAGGCCCAGTCACTTCCTCCCACTGAGCCAGTCACCGTAGTAGGGACTGTGTGTGTGTGTGTGTGTGTGTGTGTGTGTGTAAAGCCTTCACCTCCCCCAGAGATGGTTCCAACATCCCTAAATCACTGACTTGGCTTGGGGAGGGCACTGGGTCTATGGAGGGCAAGAGCCAGAGGGACTCAACTTGTCCCCAAAAAGACACAAGTCACGTGCCCCCCATCATCCACACGTGTCTTGTCATGGCTTGTCTAAGGCGGATACTCGGGCTCCGTGCAGAGGCACACACACACGCACACACACGCACACACACGCATGCAAGCGCGCACACGCATGTGCACACACGCACATGCACACACACACACACACACACTCACATGCTGGGCAGATCTCTAACCTCTCCCTGCCATTGCTCCCCCCCTCGGCCACCCCCTCACAGCCGACCTCCCCGCTCTCTCCCAAACTGCCCCACAGGAAAGGAGCACAGGAGATGAGGCTCGGCTGGACAGCCTCCGCACAGGGCCCAGGGCTGTCAGGAATTCTGAAAGGATGCCCCCCTGCCCCGCCCCTCCCCTCCCAAAAGGCACCCCCCAGACCTTCCCTCCTCAGTGGCTCAGCGCCTGTTCCCCCCACCCCGGCCAGAGCAGTGGGACAGCTGCCGGGGCCTGGGCTGGGGACAGCCTGGCCTGGGCACACATCAGAGTCAGGACCTGGCAGAGGTCTCTACCCCAGCTGCCCGGCACCCCCCTCTGGCCCCATCACCAGGCTGGGCCAAGGTGGGCAGGAGCAAACCCAGTGCTAGAACAGCCAGGGACGAGAGGGACCCCCAGGAGGGACTGAGAAGCCTGGGGCAAGGGCCCGGGCAGGCCCCTGAAAGACAGGGAGCAGGGGGCCTGAGGAGAACCTGGCTCCAGGGCCAGCGAGGGGCACAGGCAGGGCGGCAGGAGCCCCTGATCCCAGGAGGAGGGAGGAATGGGAAGACAAGCCCAGAGAGGGCAGGTGGGTAGGTGGCTTCTCCCTGGAAGCCACCAGGGACCCTAGCCCAACAGAAAGGCCTCAGGGTGTCCCTCAGGCCAGGGCCCACTCCTGGGGCCCGGAGTCACCCACTTGTCACCTGTTCCCTGGTCCTGGAGACCCACGTGTCGAGCAGCAGCTCCAGGCGGGAGCGGTGGAAGGTTCCGGTCGTCTTGACTGCAATGAAGACATCGTGCAGCCGCAGCTCACGGGACAGAGGACTTGGCGGGCTCAGCCCAGGGGTCTCCTGCACGCCCTGTGGGGACAGGCTCGAGTGGTACCGTAGGGAGAGGAGCCCCATGCACAGAAGGGTGAGGAGGGCTCCCGCCAGGCCCCGGAGGAGGCGGCACTGCATTGGCCCTGGGACCCGACAGCTCAGCCCCCGAATCCCAGCCGGACAGGAAGGGGAGGCTGGTTCGTCGGGGGCCCCGGCCAAGGCAAAAGTCTGGTAGGCATGGGGTGCAGGCGAGGAGGGGAGAGGTGGGGACTGGTGCTCTGGCCCAGGAGGCCGAGCCGGGGCAGCCCCGCCGCCGCCGCCCGCACTCCCCACCTGCTCCCAACTCGCTCCCGCCCGGCTCTGGGACGCCCAGCCCCGCCCCTGCCTCCCGCGCAGCGGAGGGGCGGGGCCGGCCCCGGGGAGCCCCAGAGGTGGCCGGAGAAGGCTCAGGCTCGGCTGAAGGGACAGCCCCAGCCCCGGCCGCCGGCCAGCTGCTGAAGTGGGGGTGGGGACAACAAACTCTCCGTGCCCCATGGAAGGGAGGGGCCTTCCAGCCTCCCCACTCCCCAGAGGCTGTCGCTTAGCTCATTCAACACCCATTGTTTATTGGTGTCCTGCTCTCCAGCCTCTCGGCTTTTGCTCACACTGTACATCCTCCTGGATGCCCTCCCCCATCCTCCCCATTGTCACCCGTGTTCTTTTCACCCAGCTTCATCCTTTTTGGACGTTAAGTCTCAGCTCAAGGGTTACTGCCTCTAGAAAGCCTTCCCTGATGCCCCCCTCCCAACCTCCGGGTCGCCCACAGGAGTTGGCTCCGCTCCTTGGCTCTTGACAACAGCTCGATCATTGCTAGTCCCAGTAGAGAGCTGAGCACATAAGGCACGGAACGATCGAAGACGTCCCAGCAGCTCAGCCACAGAGCCAGTGGAACCCAGGTCTCTGGGCCTCCCCTGGCCCACAGGAGGCCCCAAGGAATATCTGTCCTGCTATGGCTGGCTCACCGCCCCCCATCTCACTCAGCAGTCTTTATTGCTGCCTCCCTCCCAGCCAGGTGGGGACAGAGGGCATTCTCCAGCCAGCGCCTCCATCTGGTTGGACACAAGGCCACTAGTATCTCATCCTTCCTCTATTAGTACCCTGCATCTTTAATTTCCCTCAGAACAAAAGCCCAAGATCATACAGCAGCCAACAGGTCCTGTGTGAACTGGCTCCCCATTCCCTCCAACCCCTCCTCCTACTGCTCTCCCCTTGCTCCCTCTGCTCCAGACCCACTGGGCTTCTGGCTAGTCCAGGCACACATCCACCCCAGGACCTTTGCACATGCTGTTCCTGCCTGGGCCTTTCCCCAGAAGTCTGCACATCTCACTCCCACACCTCCTTCAGATCTACACAAATATGTTCTCCATATGGACTTCCCAGGCCACTTCTTTAAAATTGCAGTATCTTCTCCCCCCTCCTCCCTAGCCCCCTACCCCCAGGCCTGTACTTTCCAGGCCCCTTTTCCTGCTGCATTCTCTCCACAGCACTTTTTATCTTCCAACACCTTGTATATTTCACTCATCTATTGTCCGTCTTTCTTGTGTGTATATCAGGACAGGAGTCTTTTTTATTCACTGAATCCCCACTGCCTAGGCACATAGCAGGAGCTCAAAAAATATTCACTAAACACAAGAAAGTACCAGAAAAACACAAGAAAGTACCAGATGGCTGGTGGATTGCACTGGGTCTTCCACGGTCCAAGCCTGCACTAGGTCTGTGGAGGGAGAGGAAAGAAGAACCAACCCTTTTGAATCACCCTCCTGTGGGCCAACCCCATGCCAGGCCCACTCACGGCCCATCCCCCCAGAATGGCATCTCCGAGGGATGATCCTAAGCTTCATGCCACACGGACTAGGGTTCAAATCCTGACTGGGCTACTCACTAGCTATGTGGCTTTGGGAAAGTTACTTTACCTCTCTGAATTTTAATTTCACCATTTGACAAATGGAGACAAACTTAAGACGTGGTGAGGATTAAGGGGTTGGGGGCTTCCCAGTAAAAGGATATCTACCATGGGACCAGACAAAGGCAGCTACCTCACTGATGTTCCACAGTGTTACCCAGACTCATATGTCCATAGACCAAGCACTGGTCCATGCACACAGAGAGAAAGTAGGGAGGTTCATTTATCCAAATGGGCATTACCCGGTCTCCACACCCAGGGGACCCACAGCCACCTTCAGAGATCCACCATCCTGCCATAGGGCAGCCCATGGCATGGCTAAGAAGTCCCAAGGTCTGGCAGAATCAAGCAGGCTTCATGGAGATAGTATCTGAGCCAGACCTCAAAAGACACTAAGATATAGGCAGCCCCTACCCCTCAACTTGGACTTCCCAGCCTCATCTCCTACCACTCCCCAGGGGGCCAAATTCAACCCATTTCCTGTCTCTAAGGCTTCACTCTAGGGATTCCCTCCACCTAGTAACCCACTCTCCCAAAACCTGCACAGGCTGACCCAAGTTCATCACTGTGACAGAGGGCAGTAGAGGATGACCAAGGACAGCACTTAGGCACACAGGCCCAATAAATACTTCTTGAAGGAATCCCAGACCCTGAGCTGGAGCAGCACCCCTGTAGTAATCCTGTCTGGACCGTCCTCTCGCTGGTGGAACAGTCTTAGGACCTGACTGTGCACAGATGGTTTGCTCTGGGTCTCCTGGACTCGGCAGCCGAGCACTTTAAGCCAAGACCGTATCCTGCTAGCCTCAGTGTCCCCTCTCCAGCGTACGCTCCTTTGATGATCAGACACAGGCAGAGCTGAGCGTGGAGGTGGCCCGTCTGTGGGGCCCTTTTTCAGTCATCGGGGGCAGGTAAGGTGATGCCAGCAGATGGCGGGCGGCTCTGCGATGAGCCAGGAACGAAATCTGACCCTTCCCATGGGTAAGCAGGGGGATGAGGGAGCCTGAGAGGTGGTATCAGCCTGATCTGGGGGTGGGGACAAGTCGGGGGAATGGAGAGGGGGCCCTGCAGCAGGGAGTCAGGCAAGCAAAAAGCCACCAGCTTCTGTAACAAGCTGTTTAATGTTCTATAATGTGCAGATTCTGAGTGAAAAGGGCCCGTTAAAAATCAACGGGCCATACATTCTGGTGACAGAGCAGCCGGCCTTCTCCCTGCTGTCCCTCCGAGAGGAGGGTCACCGCAGAGAGATGGCGCTGTGAGAACATGGTCCTCGGTGTGCTCCGGGAACACACGAGTGTTAGTGCCCAAGTATCACGGGCCGGGGTCTGACATTTACACAGACTTACACAGAGAACACAGATACACAGGAGACGAGAAGACGCGAGGGGCATGGTGGGCCAGGGAGGCCACGGTGCCCACGTGTGGAGGTATACATAAGGAATGTGAGCGGGGTCGGGGGACAGGGGCACGCGGGATGGGCTTGGGGTTCCTTGGACAGAAGGGAACGAGAACCCAGAAGGCCTCAGGTGCCTGCCGTGAGAACCTGGGTGTGTAAACCAGTGCACAGGAGTGAGAGCTCAGATGCTCCTGAGGGGCAAGAAGGACAAGGACACAGACGCGTGCGAGACCCGCAAGTGGAATCACGGAGACACGGGGGCCACACAGAAGGCCCAGAGCAGCAAGTACAGGGGCAGTGGGAGCTCCACCCTGACGGCTCCTGGAAATTCGCTCCGGATGGGGGAGAGCCCAGAGCCAGGGGCCCCACGTCTGGGAGTCCAAGGATCTAGTTAGGCTCAGGATGGGGAGGACCCAGCTCCACTGCAGACTCCTGGGGCCCCATCAGGGGGGCTTCGCAGGCATGTGAGGAAGCCGCAGGCATCAGAAGGGCCCCTCAGGCCTCACTGCTGCCGCCCCCGCTGCCACCGCTGCCGCGCTCCACCCACACGAGCCGGGCCTGCTCCTGCAGGATGCGGCCACGCACCACCTTGGCCAGCTCCTCAGAGTGTCCCCATGCGTGTGCTGGCACCTGCACCCAGGAGCAGGGCAGCCCCCAGAGCACCTGCTCCGAGCGATGGCACTGCCGCAGCAGCTCCGAGTCCCGGCAGCCAGGCCGGCCCAGCAGACCCCTGCCGAGAGAGCAGGTGGGCAGTGGTCAGAGCAGGGGACAAGGACGGCCAGGGACACAGAGACACACCAGGGTGTGGAGAGCCAGAGAGAGGACGGACAGAGGCAGGGAGACACAGAAAGACACAGACATCCAAAGAGGAGGAAAAGGCTGGTCCTATCCACCCCCAGCCTTCCTTACCTGACTTCCCGGACATTCTTCTCTGTCACCTCCACATGGATGACAATGGGGTAGATCTCGTTCTGGACCAGCTCCCGCACGCCCCGTGCACCCAGCTCCAGCAGGCAGTGCTTCTTCTCCAAAGACCAAGGCTACATTTTACTCCGGCCCACAGACTCGAACCTCCCTGCCCCTACTGGGCCCCTGGGGCACAGCCCCCCATGGGGGCCCGCGTCCCCCTCCAAAAGGGCCTTGGCAATAAGGAAAGACCCGCAACGGAAGGCAAGAGGCCTGGGGAAGTCAGTCTCACCCCTGCTCCGGACCTCACCCTCGCCATCAGTGGGATGGAGTGAACCCCACCACCACCCCATGCCTGGCAGCCCCTGTCCAGCCCCCCAGGTAGCGGTGAATCTAAGATGGGACAGACAGGGGAGATGGACCAGCCAGACACCTCGAGGGTGACCCCCATGTGACCAGCCCAGCTGTCCTGTTCACAGGTGAGGCAACAGGCCCATGGAAGGGCAGGGAGAAGCACAGGCCTGTGCTCAGACTCTAGCCCCCCAGCCCAGAGAGGCAGCCCCCCACCCCAGCACTTACCTTCCCGACAGACTCCTGGATGGCACGAAGCCTGCTGCCCAGCCCAGGGGTGGCAGATTGGGCCTTGGGGGCTCCAGGCGCTGCGGAGGAGCACTGTTCCTCCCCAGAGAGGCTTTCTGCAGAGCAACAAGAGGCAGGGAAGAGGAGCCAGTGGGCCGGGCTGCCCTGGGGTGCCGCCCCGCCCTGCCCTGCCCTCCCCACCCCTGCCCGGGCACAGGCTCACCCGCCAGGCACACTTGGAAGTCCAGCCGGGAGTTGGGCAGGTCGAGCAGGTCACGGATGAGCCGGGACGCCAGGCACTCAGGCAGCAGCACCACAGGCCGCAGGGCGGATACCAGCAGCGGCCGCACCAGGCTGTAGGGTCTGAGGCTTCGCTCAGGCTCTGCGGAGGGGTGGGGTACAGAAGAGACAAGGCTGCCCACAGGGTCCCCAGCTCCTCCTTCCGAGGGTGGCCAGCCCCTCCATACCCAGAACCCCATCACCTCTTCTTTCCCTTCCTGAGTCCTGCTGTTGCTCCTTGTACGTGTATGCGCACATGCACACACACACACACACACTTCAATGTGCCAGTGACTTCCCACGACCCTCAGGAAGAAGCCCACATTCTCCACATGGGTGACCCAGCCCTGCCAGAGCCCAGACCGGGGCGAGTCCCACGCCCCAACACCTGGACCAGCGGCCTCCAATCACAGGGCCTCTGCATGACTTTGCAGCTGCCTCCCCACCCCCACAAGGCAGTATGCCCCGAGGGGAGGTGCCACGGTGTCCCCTGGTCCAAGCACAATTCGCAACAGAGCTGGTGTTTGATATACGCTTGCTGTACTCAGCGGCCTGCACACACACCACACACAGCCGTACCTCAGTGCCTTTGCATGGCTGTGCCTTGTGCCTGAAACAAACTCCTCTTCATCCCTGAAAACCCCACCTCAGACCATCTCCCTTCCAGAGAGTCTTCCCCAACCACCATCCTCTTGCCCATCTGGGCTCCCCCAAGCCCTTCTCCCTGATCTGACCTGAGGCCTCCCCTACTGCCTCCAGAAACCCACTCTGGGGTCTTCGTGGCGCCTGCCAGCACACATCTGTGAGAGGCGCAGTTCCGCCCACTCAGCCTAACAGGAACAGTGCCGTGCTCGCGTGTGCCCCAAAGTCGCACAGACCCACAATCCCACGTGCACACATATGCCCCCTTCAACCAGCTCCCTCCACCCTGGTGGCCCACGGGAAGCCTCTCAGGCCCCTGGATACCCTGCTCCCCACGGGAAGCCCCACAGCCGGCTCTCTCAGGCCAAAAGGACCACCCGGGGCCCAGGCCCCCCCAGACAGATACTCTTACAAGCCGCACGGGGCGCGCCGCGGCCACATGTGCTCACCTGAGCAGGGCTCCGGCAGAAGCGGCTCTGGAGAATCCCCTGACGAGCTTCCCCCATGTTTGGGCTTCACCAACCGGAGCTGGTCCAGGGCTCGCTTCTTCAGCTGGGGAGGGGGCAGAGAAAGAGGAGCCCCTGAGAGCCAGTTCTGTCCCACCCTTGGGGAAGAGAGGAGGGACGGGAACCCGGGGCTGGGCTGCCCCTGCTGCCCAGGCTCTGCGGAAGAGCTTGGGTCAGCAGGAGAGCCCTCTCCCCACCAGGCCGTCTCCCAGCACAGTGCAGAGCGCCCCACCACCACCCCAGCAGGTGAGGACCACCATCCCTGTGGGCTCAGGGAAGCAAGCTTGTCAGAGGTGCCTGAGGTCTACCCCCCCCAACTTTACAGATGGGGAAACCGAGGCCCAGCGACCCAAGGAAGCTAATGTCACATAAGAGACAAACTTTGGGACTCTTCCAACGGATGAGCAATGTGACCTTGTGCAAGGAGAAAAAGAAGGTCAATAATGACAGCACCAGGGGCTCCTGGGTGGAGCAGTGAGTTAAAGCCTCTGCCTTTGGCTCAGGTCATGATCCCAGAGTCCTGGGATCAAGTCCCGCCTCAGGCTCCCTGCTCGGTGGGGAACCTGCTTCTCCCCCCCCTCTCTGCCTGCCTCTCTGCCTACTTGTGATCTCTCTGTCAAATAAATAAATAAAATCTTAGGGGCACCTGGGTGGCTCAGTGGGTTAAAGCCTCTGCCTTCAGCTCAGGTCATGATCCCAGGGTCCTGGGATCCAGCCCCACATCAGGCTCTCTGCTCCGCGGGGAGCCTGCTTCCTCCTCTCTCTCTGCCTGCCTCTCTGCCTATTTGTGATCTCTGTCTGTCAAATAAATACATAAAATCTTTTTCAAAAAATTTAAAAGTAAATAAATAAATAAAATCTTAAAAAGTACTACTACTAATGATGACAGCACCAATCACGCCAACAGCCACCAGGGGTCCAGTGGCTACCGCGTGACAAACACTGAGGCCCAGATGTCAAGAGCTCACTGAAGCCCTCGAGGCAGGCAACATACCCCCCCGCCCCCCACCCCCGGCGCCTTCACAGATGAGGAAACAGAGCCTCAAGGGTGGGTCAGGTGCTGGTCCAAGGTGGTACAGCTGGCATGGGGCAGAGCTGGGCCCAGAACTCAGCAGACCGCCAGCCACGTCCAGGGGCAGGAGCGAGGTGGGGGCCTCCCTCTCCTCCTCCCCACAGGGCTGCCAGAGAACGGAGCCCGGCCTCACCCTTTGGGACCCCATCCCTGGCAGCCCCTCGCCCCAGGCCCTTGCCAGGCCGCCCAGTACCGCTTACGTTACTTCGGGACCCTCGGTGGCGGCTGGAGAACAAGCCTTTCTCCTGAACTTCTAGGAGTTGCTGGGCTCTGTGGGGGAAAAGTAGGGGGCATGTGTAATGCATTTGTAGGCAGAAAGGGAGCCCCTCCCCTCCAGCCCCCTCATCCTGTCCCAGAGGAATGCCAGGGGTTTGCAGGGAGAGGGAAAAAAGTCTCCCAGCCAGCTCCTGGCTCCCTGCAGGACCTGTCCCCAGACTCCCGGTTGCGTGTCACCTCTGGTAATTGGGCACAGTGCCCCGGTCCAGGTCCCGCAGCGTCAGGGGGTCGACCCGGGTGCAGAACCACTCTGGCCGCCGCTTGTACGCTGGGTCCACCAGACGCAGGATCTCCTGGGCTTTCACACATAGGGCATGAGGGTCTGCTCGCTCGGGCAGGGAGAGGTTGGCTCGAATATAGAAGGGCTCGGTGCTCAGCCCCTTTGTCCAGGCATCCAGGGCCTCGTGGAAGGACTGACAGGCTGAACACAGGCAGCAAGGAAGGCAACAGGAGGATAAAGTCAGGGGACAGCCTCCGATCACAGACACGCCCCTTTCAAGGCCTGAGCTTCCAAAACCCTACTCTTCCCCTTTTTAAAGTCAGACTCTGAGGCCCAGAGAGGGCAGGGGCCTGCCCAAGGCCACCAAGCCCACTAGGAACAGAGCCAGGACTTGAACCCAGGTCTCTGGACTCCTGTCGGGTGCTCCTTTCACAGTAAGCTCCTTACTGAGGATGAGATGGACAACCAGCAAGCGGGACAGCAGTGCAGGAGGGAAAAGCATTGCCAAGAGTCAAGCAGCAAAGTCTCTCTCTCTCTCTCTCGTGCCTTGGTTGTCCTACCTACACAATGGGCTGGACAAGCCCTCTCTTGGGCTCCCACCTTCTAGGACCCAGGGCCCCCAGTTTCTCCCTGCCGAGGCCAGACTTACCCTTGAAGTCCATCAGGAAGGGGAGTGTGGACACCTGGTTCCAGGGCAAGGTTCTCTGCGGGACCTCACCTTCCAGGCTTGTGCCCTCCAGGCCAGCAGCCTCGGCCCTTGGCTGAGAGAAAACCCAGGCAGGGAAAGAAGTGAGCTTCCCAGGGCAACACAGCTCTGAGGCTGGAGGAAGACTGGGGTGGGGACGACATGTCCCATAATTTTGATGCCCCCACCTGCCAGGATGCCTATCCAAATCAGACGCGTCTCCCATCAACAGGACTCCCCACCCAGGCTGGCACATCCCGGTCTCTCCCTTATTCAAGGTGGACATCTGTCCAGGTATCGTCAGTCTGCCCCCACCTCCCAGCCCCTGCCTGATCAGATTTAATTTACTGCTGGTTGAGGTAAGACAACCCGCAGTGCCATCTTTGAGCCTCCCACTGCTTTGGTCAAGCCCCCCAGAAACCCCGCCCAGTGACCCGGGTCCACCAATCAGAGCTCCAGGCCCATCTAATGCATTGGCTCCACCCCCAACTCAGAGGGGTGGGATCGCACCTCTCTGGACTCCACCCTGGCGGACCCTGGTCCAGAGAGCACCCTCCGCACGACTGCCCCAGACCAGCTGTCCCCAAGGAACGACAGGCCATCTGGGCCCTTGTCATGGGACTCAGGCCCCCCCGGGGGGCTCCGGCAAGACACCCGGATGGCCAGAGACCTGGGAAGAGAAAAGGGAGAGGGGGATTAGAGTTCAGTCAGTAGTTCCGCTCAGTTCAACCTTCTTGGGAGAAGCATCGCAGCTATCCCCAAAATGTGACATGACTCCCACCAGGGGGCCGCTGCACCTGCCGCGCGGCTGGAACGCCCTTCCCCTTCTTCTCTGCCTCCACTCAGCCTGCAAAAGCTCAGCTCCGAAGCGACCTCTCCCTCCCAGACCCCTGCACATGGTGAGGCAGAGCTCTTCCTGGAGGACCGCACCGCGAGCTCGGCACCCGGCGGGGAAAACCTCTCGGAACCAGCCTGCTAGCTGGCTCGGCTCCGGCTCCCTAGCACCAAACCCAGAGTCTGGCACATAGCAGACAACAAATAAAAGTTTGTTACGCTCACAGTTGAGGGAGGAAGATCACCGTGAGAACACAACACAGACCAAAGATGGTTACAGCCAGCTGTGAGAGCACAGAGGAGAGCTTCCCGGAGGAAGAGGCCTGGGGGCTACACGGGGATGGAGAAGAGAGGCGCTTCGGGAATAGAGAGGAGGTGGTGCTCCAGGCTGAAGGGCTGGCAGGGGCAGAAGCATAGAGGACAGAACACAGGATGTGGGGAAGGATTCAGTAACAACAGTAATGACAGCAGCAGCGAATGCTTACTGAGTTCTCCCCGTGTGCCAGACGCCGCGCTAAGCTCCTTGTCCTAATTAACTAATTTAACATCATGGGAAACAGCTCCCAGAAAAGGCTGGCTGGAGCCAGCCTGCGGAGAGCACAGAATGAAGGCGTCTGGCCTTCCCCTCGTGGGCAGTGGAAACCGCTGACAGCTGACAGTTAAGACAAAGAGTCACCCAGATCCCCATCGTAGCGGCGCTCTTCCTGTCCCTGGAGAGAACTGGTGAGGCCCAGTTGCCAGCTCAGAGATAACTGCCTGGAATTCCCTTCTGTGACCACCCCCGCACCCCCACCCCAAGCCAGAGCATCAGGGAAGAGGAGAGGCCAGAATGTCCCAGGCCGCCCCACCTGCCCCTGCAACTGCAGGGCACGCAGCCACACTGCCCCCTGCTGCCAGCATGCGGTGAGCAAGGCTGCACGGACTTTAACCCAATCAGCACCTACGCCTAGTGGAGAGCTTTGATGAGTGGGGAACTTTGACGTTCAAAGTCTTTCTCTGCTTCTACCCCCTCAAGTCAAAACAAAGAGCCAACCCCGAGGGGCTGCGGCTGGACATGGGGGCCAGAGGCATCCACGCTGCCTTCACGGGCCCCTCCGCCCCAGCACTGTCCTGGCTGCTGTCAGTGTGGCCCAGCCAGATGGGAGGTCCAGGGAAGGGGCAGCAGCAGTGATTCTGGGGCCAGGCAGCTTGGGCGCTTAGCCTCTGGTCCTCAGCAGCCCCAGCGGCATCCACCCACCTCACAGTGGGACTCAGTAACTCAAACGCGGAGCACTCAGAACGTGGCCGGGTAACACTGAGAGCCCAGTAAGACTTGGAAAACTACTGTCCTCAGGTGTGGCCCCCATTTTCCCCAACTGTTCCAGGCCCACAGACAAGCAAGCATCACAGCTTCCCCAGTGTAGAGCCCACTCAGCAGCTTGCACTCAGCCCTTCTTGGTCCCACCTGTTCGCCCCCCCACCCCCAGCCCCACAATCCCTCCCTGAAACCCCAGGTTTTCACGATCTTCCCACCAACCCGGCTCTGGCACCATCTCCTTCAGAACACCCTTGCCCAACTCCTGGAGGGACTAAGTGACTTCTCTGGGGAAAGGGGGAGAATCCACCTGGGAGGTCCCTGCGGCCAGGTCCAAACTGGGTCCCTCTCAGCACCAGGTCTCAGCAGACAAGTACATGGGGACAGGGGATGGGGCTGCCTCCTCCAGCCTCATCTGGATTCCTGGGTCTCTAGCAACACAATTGGACTGACCCCAACCCTGCCTGTGAGTGGTGGGAAGGATGGGGGCTCCCATCCCTCAGCCCCTTCCCCCAGTGTCTGGTCAGGAGTCAGGTCACAGAGGGAGACCGGGCCAGTGCTTCGCTCTGCCCACTCTGAGCAGTGATGGGCTGAGCAGCCTGGAGGAGTGCTCCCCTGCCCCAGTGCACTGTGGGAAGTCCTCCAGGCAGTGCACATGACCACTCTGCTCCAGGCTAGGGACCTATGACCCTCAGACTCAAGCCTGTCACAAAAATGACCTCATTTAATCCTCCCTATAGGGGCATCTGGGTGGCTCAGTGGGTTAAAAAGCCTCTGCCTTTGGCTCAGGTCATGATCCCGGAGTCCTGGGATGGAGCCCCAAATCAGGCTCTCTGCTCAGCAGGGAGTCTCTCTCTCTACACAGAGATCTCTCTGTGATCTCTGTCTGTCAAATAAGTAAATAAAATCTTTTTTAAAAAATCCTCCCAATAGCTCCATGGGAACCATCTGTGAGCCCTCATTTAGAGAAGGCACGGGGCAGTTATAACGTGACAAGGGCGGCCCAGCCTGCGAGTGGTGGAGTAGACCAGTAACATCTCTGGGCAGGGGCAGACAGGGCCAGAGCTTCGGTGTCCACGTGAGCAGTGGGCCTGCTGGCGGGACCCACCCTGACACTCACCCAGAGACCCTCGCCCAGGGCTCGCCCCACTCAGTGCCTCACTTACGCTCTCTGGCTCTTCCTTGCTATCTCCCCGCCTGCCCCGGTGTCCACCCAGCCTTGATGCCACACCCCCTGCCCTGCCCTGAGGCCCAAGGAGCCCAGAAGGGCAGGGGGACTGGAGGCTGCAGAGGCCCAGCACACAGGGAACACGGAACACAGCCGTGAGCTGAAAGCAGCTAAGCCAGAAGGGAGGTATGACGGAATCCCCAATTCTACCACCTAGTGGCCTTGGGACAAATTCCTGACTCTCCCTGGGCCTCACTGTTGTCATCTGTATAATGGGGCTAAATGCCTCCTGTGGGAACCGAGCAGAAGCAAGCACAGTAGCAGAAAGCTACCATAACCACTCGCTCTGAGGCAGGCACTGTTCCAAACACTCTCATGGGGACCCTGGGGCCCTACAACAACCCCACTTTACAGAGCCGGAAACTGAGGCCATGGGAAATTTAGTGAGTTGCCCAATATCCCTCTGCAGCTGGCGACAGAGCCTCAGTGTCTGTTCTTCCCACCATGCTCTGCGCGGTACCACCAGCCCGGGACGCACACGCGCACACGGGCAGCACGCCACCCACCGGTCCGGGCTCCCCCCTCCCTCCCCACCCATCTATCCACATCTTTCTCTCTCAGTCCCCCATCCCAGCCCTCTCCACTCCCCTCCCCGTCTCCCTCCTCCCCCAGAACTGCAGAGGTAGCCTCCGGGATCCCAGGCCCCCAGCAGGGGCTGGGCCAGAACCTCCTGCCCCCAGTGCCCCCTGGACAGCAGCCAGGACCCCTGCTGCAGGCCAAGCTGCAGGAAGGGAGGCAGGCAGGAAGGGAGGCACCTCCGCCCCTTCCCCCAGAAGCATGTCCTGCGAAGGGAGAAACAATGTGGTACTGGGCAGCAGGCCTGCCGGAGGACCAGAGTGGGGGCGGGGGCCTGGACGAGGGCCTGGCCCAGCTGCTTCAGGCTCCTGATCCTGCTCTGGCCCGATTTCTTGCATGGCAAGCATTCCCACAGTCCAGCTCTGACGTTCGGTGCCACCCCAGACCCAAATCTGGTCAGGTCACTGTGGACCTTGGCCCGGGCGCTTCCCAGCTGTGGGACCTCAGGCAAGCGCCTTAACCTCTCTGAGCCTCAGTTTGCTCCTCTATAAAACAGGGATAATCATAACAACACCCACCTTCCCGAACGGAGAGGATGCTGCGAGGCAGTGGGCAGTAACAGCCAAAGCCTTGCCACGGTTTCCCGGAGTACGCAAGCCAAAGTCCACACTTTCCCCCCTGACTCACACCACCAGCCTGACTCACGAGCCTGTCCCTGCCCCTCCCCCTCCCGCTCCCATCACAGCCAAGCGCAGGGCCCTCCCTCCCTGGACAGCCTCTGGCCTCTGCTCTTCCCCAGCCGCCCTCCCTACCTGAGTTCGAAGGCCACATTCTCAGCGCAGCCTCCTCTATCACTCACCCTCCTGAGACCCACCAGCGAGGCTGACTTGGGAGGTCACCCTTCACCCAACACAGACAAAGCCCTTGGCCGGCCATGCATGCTGAGCCCATCTGTTTTGTGACTCCCGACGCAGGTTGCGGCCAGCCCAGCAGCAGGGCTCCCAGGGCGGCCCACCCACAGCGCAACACTCTGCTGGGAGCTCAGAGCCGGGGGAATGAGTAACAGTTAACCATTTTCTGAGCACCTACTACCATGCCTGGCAAAGCAGGGTGCTCTCCTGACACGGGTCCTAGACCCCCAAACACCCCCACGCAGAAGAGATCACTGACCACCTCCGGCAGAGGCAACGGAGGCCCCGAGAGAGAAGTGACCAGTCCAGGTCACCCAAAGGATGAGTGGTGGGGAGAGGATGTGAATCCCAGGTCTCTGTCGAAAAGCCTGAATATTCTACAGCTTCGAGACACGAAGGCTTAGCTGCTGCTCCCTCCCACCCCCACTGCCGCCGCCCCCACCCCCGCAGGAGGCTGACCCTCCCACCACCACCACCCCATCCCTCCCCCAGGCCCAGGTCCACCACCCAGGCAGCCGCAATACCTGTTGATGAGATCGAGGCCACAGCCTCTGGCCAGGGGGCCATCTGGCTTCCCCAAAGGCCACACGCTGTCGGAGGACGAGGACGAGGAGAGCCCAGGAGACCAGGGCTTAAGCGTCACACTCCCTGGTTGGGGGGGGGTGGGGAGTGAGGTTCTAGGGTGCCAAACCAAGAAACAGGGGCAAGCCGGGGATCATGAGAAGGGGGTGAGCCCCTTGAACCCAGGGACTGCCCAGGACCTTGGCAGGTTTGAGGCCCCAGAAGCACACTGGACCCATGGGGCTTAGGGCTGGGCCCAGGCTGGCCAGGGTGACCCTTCAGGTCCCTGGGAGAGGACAGAGGGTGGGCTGGAACCTAGGAACCCGCGTACAGCATAGCCAGGCGTGGGAGAGAGGAGCAGGCCTGGGCTCTGGGGGAGGAGCGGGTGGCCCAACTCCCCAGGGTCCTCCCAAGTACAGCCTCCCTGCCTGGCCTGGGCACAATGGGGCCTCGGGAAGGGAGGCCAAGGGCAGAGCTGACAGTGCAGGCCTCAGGTGGGCTGGAAAGATGAGCCCTCCCCACAGAGTCCCCGAGGGTCATTACCTGTGATGTCGGACATGCTGCTGAAGGACCTGGAGGGGGGAGGCAGAAGCTGAGGCACAGGGGGCACTCTGCCCCACTCCCTCCTCTGTGCACCCTGGCCCCTGAGGGGTCCTGCACCCCCTGCAGCTACAGCCGAGGCAGGGGTCCCAAGCACAAGGCAGTTGTGCCAACCAGCCCCCCTAAACTCACAGGGCAAGAAGCTAACATCCTGACCTCCGCCTGCCCCACGTCCTTCCCCCTGGAATGCCTCCTGGCCTGGCCTGGAATGCCACCCCCTCCTGGAAGCCTCCCCTGACCTCTCACACACCCTATCAGTCAAGCCCATGTGGATCACAGCCCCCCATGCCCAGCATCCGTGAGGGAACAAATCAAGGGCAACTTACCCGGAAAAAGCTGTGATGGGGGACATATACCATCCCCTGCCCTTGGTCTTGCCACCAGCAGACACAGCCTGACTTTTCTGGACCCCGTTTGCGCTCACATCTGAACACGGGGCCTGGTTCTCCTGCCTGAGGCCCCTGACCCCTTAGAACATTCTCCTCGTCCCCTAGTCCTGAACCACCTAGGCTTCCCCCAGGGCTTAGGATCATTGAAGCTTGCCCTCCAGTGGCTCTCTTGCCACGGTGCTTGGCAGGGGCCTTTTGGCCTCATCTTAGCCCCCGACCTGGGTAATGGCTGTGACTCGTGAGACCTAAGTCCCCAGCGGTTGAAGAGCAATCAAGGGAGGCGCGGGCCCAGCCTGACACCGGCGCTGGCGCTAGGGATTCTGGGAGAGGGCTGTTTTGAGAAAAAGCAGCAGCACCTCCCTGAGCCTCGACTGATTTCTCCCCATCCTGTTTACCTCTTTGGGGGTGCAGGGTCCTCCTCACGCTGCCGGCGGAGGATGGAGCCAGCGCTTGGGGGGAAGGGCAGGATGGAGAGCCGGTTGATCTCCTTCTCGCTGTCGGTGGCCTCCTCCTGCCAAGGGCCACAATAGGGTCTGGGTCACCTCCACGACGCTTGCCACGCCTCCACGCGCCTACTCTGTGCCCATTCCATAGGTGACAAGTGGGGCCCAGGGTGGGGGTGTGGGCTCTGCCAGAGTACGCCAGGGATCCCAAGTCTCCTGGCACCCGGGCCCAGCACCGAGCTGGCTCTGGACAAGCTTAGATAAGACACTTGGCCTTGAGGGGCCTCCACGTCCTCACGCATGAAATGGGACTGCTGGCAAACTGGACAGCACTCCCCATGTTAGTAATTACACGATGTGAACACTCTTAGCGTCCTTGCCCGCGCACAGGGTGGGCAGTTGTCTTACCGAGGTGTGGGGCTCGGATCCCCCCATGACAGCCACTTCCCCGGCTGCTTCCGGGCCTCCCAGCAGCGGGGGAAGCTCGCTGAGGCTCCAGGTGCTGCTGAGGTTGGAGCACAGGGAATGGGAGGAGGCACAAGCCTGGGAGAGGAAGGGGGGAGAGGAGGTGAGCAGGGCGGGGCAAGGGTCAGCCACAGTCATTTACTGAATGCCAGGAACAGGGACACAACAGAGAATGAGACAGCTGGATCCCTGCCCTCGTGGGAGCTCACAGCCTAGAGCAGACAAACTGTAAACAAGCAGGCTGATTAAGGAAATAACCCCAAACTGCCAAGAGAGCAGGGAAAGAAGGTGCCCAGGGTGAGGAAGACATTCAAAGGGCCCACCCTACCTGGGGGCAATGGAGTGCCTTCCAGAGAAAGTGTGGTTTGAACTGAGGACTCAAGGAT
Organism: Taxidea taxus jeffersonii; assembly: GCA_003697995.1. Lineage (NCBI taxonomy): Eukaryota > Metazoa > Chordata > Mammalia > Carnivora > Mustelidae > Taxidea > Taxidea taxus. The sequence goes on from ML104790.1 coordinate 106,544, forward strand.
AAGTAGATGTTAGGCTAATAAATTTGAGGAGGATTGTCCAGGCAGAGGGAATGGTACACGCAAAGGCCCTGAGGCAGGACTATGACACAGTCCTGGAATGAAAAGATTGTGACCCGGAATGAAGAGAACAAGGTTAGAAGGAGGAAGGGGCCCACATTTCAGGTCTCTAGGGCCTGATAAGGGGCTCTGTCTTTATCCAAGCAAAAGAGCCACTGAGAATTTTAAGTGAAAAGGGACAGATTTATGCTTCCTTTCTTCTATTCCTCCAGGCTCCATGCATCAAACACGGGGCCAAGGGAACATCTTTAAGCAAACCCAAGACAGGAAATGGCAGAGCTCCCGACAAAGGTCCAAGGACTAATATCTGGTTTAAAGGGTGCTAGCTGTCTGTGTGGCCTTGGGCAAGCCCTCACACCCTCTGGGCACCATACAATGAGGCACTTGGCCTAGCTGGTCTCTGAAGGGCTTTCAGGCCCTCATGAAGCTGCACTTCTCCAAGTGTAGGCAGAAACAAACTCCACTATTCCTAGTGCCCCAGGAGCAACCTCAGAGACTTGGGAGACAAACGTGCCCCTTCCCTGTCCTCTGATGCACCAACCCATACCCACCCCTGCAGGAAGCTCCACCAGACCTGCATATTCTCCGTCCTGCCCAAGAGCTCCCTCCCAGACCAGCAAGTTCTTGACCCAGATGGCTAGGGCCCCAGGGGGAGGGCCCCAGCCAGAAACCCACATATTTCCTCCTGAGCCCAGCCAAGTGTTCCCACTGGGTCCTATGGAGGCCCACGCCCAGGGCTGAGGTCTCCCATCAGGTCCCACATGTTCCCAACCCCGGCCAAGAGCTCCGGCCAGGACCCCAGCTTTCCCACCAGAACCCCCGTAGCCTGACCCCGCTCACCTTGAGGCAGGGGCCACCCTGGACCCGCTGTAGCTGTGCCTCCAGCAGGGCCTTGGCACCCTCCAGGCTGGTGAGCGTGGTCAGCAGCTCATCCCGCTCAGCCTCCAGGCCCCGCACCTGCTTGCGGTACTGGTCCTTCTCGATGAGGCTCTGGGAGTACTGCAGCTGGATCCGGTCACGGCTCTGAATGGCCTAGAGAGAGCGGGCAGAGAGAGTGAAGGCACCACACCGGCCCAGAGGGAGGGCTGGGGGGGGGGGGGTGCAACAAGACCAGCAGCTAATATGTAGTAAGCCCGGGGCTAAAGATCAACTTATTTAACCTTCCCACGAACTTTCCAAGGTGGATGTTGTCTTTATTCTCATTTTCCAGGCCAGCCCACCCAGCAGGGACAGAATGGGATTCAAACTAGGCCGTGGAGGGGCCAAGTCTGAGCTCTTACTATCTCCCAAGGACAACTTCAGCCTCTTCGAGGAAACCCACCACGTGCCCCGGGCTTTACTCACAGCATCTGGGCTAGTGGATGAGCTGGGATTCAAACCCAGCACCCCGTACCCAAAGCACTTGTCCCCACCGTGAAGACCGGGGTCCCTGGGAGCTGGACCATGGCTGTATCCTGCCCCCCAATGCCTCAGAGAGAGTGGGGGGGCCAGAAGGGTACAGGGTCCTGGGCCCACCCCAGACCACGGGGCAGGGCAGGGGGTGGGGGGCACCTGCACTTTCACCACGCCCACCAGGGGGCCCCCAGGCTCCCACTAATGCAGACTTCAACTCCTCAAATGGGATTCAAACTTGATGCAAGGACAAAACCTGCCCTGTGCCCTGAGTGGGGAGCCCTCCACAAGGAAGGAGGGGGGCCAGGAGGAGAGGGCTTTCCCTGTGGCCTCAGGAGATGAAGGCCATGGGATCCAGGGCCCGGGAGCCAGAACACTAGCGAATTTCTTCCCTTGCAAATATTTCCAATGCCTCCCCATATGGGCCTAGTCTTTGACACAAAGGGAACAAGAGGTCAAGAAATGATGGGTGTGGGACCAGCTCTCCTGAACAGGGAGCTCAGGGGAGGCAGGTGTGTTCAGGGGGCAAGGCTGATGGATCTCGAGGGCTTAAGGGCGAGAGTCTGTGCTTCTGCAGGCCTCCTTGCCCCTCCCAGACTAGTCGGAGCACTGGGAAAGTCTCCAGCCTCAACCGCAGTCCCGCTTCTCTGCATCCCCACGCCTAGGAGAACCAGCGGCCGGCCCCACCTGGTCCCGCTCCTTCTCGAGCTCCTCCAGCTGGGCCAGGACTGTGGCCATGCGGTGCTTGTACAGGTCGCAGTCCTTCTGCAGTGTGCGGTGCTTCAGCCGCAAGTCCTCCATCTCCTGTAGGTACTGCGGGCAGGGCGGAATGGGGTGGGCCCCGGTCAGACCACCGGCAGAGGAGACCAGGCCAAGCTCACGGGCAGGTGCCCTGCCGGTCCAGGGAGAGAGATCAGAGCCTCAAGCACAAGGGCCCACCTCCCCCGCTGGGTGGCCTAGGCCACAGACTGACGTCCCCTCCCTGGGCCCCAGTGGCCTACCCTGTCAAACGGGGAGAATCCCAACAACGATGTCTCCCCCCGCAACCCTGGCCACATCCCATCTAAATGGGATGCTGCTCGGCTTCTTGCCCAGCACTGATCCTCTGCCGCCTGCAGTAACAGACTCAGAATTATGCACACAGACGACTGTGGGTCTCCCCTGCTGGAATTTGCCCTCTACAGGGGCAGAAACCTTTGTTTGGTTGGCGGCTGTTCTCAACATACGAGAACAAACGAATGCACATTTCTTAGCCCAGGTGCCTGGCACACAGCGGACGCTCAGAGAGGGTAGGCTGCAGTCCAGCGCTGAGGCCCAGCCCCCTCCCCGGGAACCAGGCTGTGAGCAAGGAGGACCAAGAGGACAAGGCCGAGACAAGGCAGGGTGGTGGGGGAGGGCACGAGGGCAACACTACCTTGTCCCGCAGCTCCTCGGCCCATTGCAGCTCCCCCTGGACAGCATCCAGCTTCTGGCACAGCTCCTGCCTGCTGTCCTGAGCCTCCCGCCAGTCATGCTCCAGGATGTCCAGGAGGATACGCTCTGAGCCCGGGGCCCCCAGCCTGCTCGCTTCCTGAGGGTCACAGTTCAGCGGCTGCCTTAGCCTCTCGCGCAGGGCCCACCATGACTAGGGCAGGAGAGAGGGGGACACACAGCCCTCCGCCCTGCCCCACTTGCTCTGCCACCTTGGCCAAGGGCCTTGACCTCTCTGGACCTCCATTTCCCCATCTGCAGAGTGGGTGCGGCCGACAGCCCTGCACACCCTCCAGGGAACATCTGGGATGGAAATGAAGTAAGTGGATGAGGGCGTGCTTACACAAGTTGGCCTGGATTTTATTCCTAAACAAGAACCAGGCCCGTTCGCTCTTGCTCCAGCCCCCACCCATGGCCCAAGGCAGCAGATGGGCCCTATTTTCAAAGTCTGTCCCCAGCCCACTGACGAGGGGTCTTCACAGGGACTGAGCCTGGCCCAGGCAGGTAGACATGGGCCCGAGATACAGCCCCCAGATCCACACCCCAGTGGGGCACCCAACCTTGGAAGACAAGAGAGGCCCGGCTCCCATCCCCCACACTGCCACTGACCCGCCACTGACCTGCCATGGGACACCAAGCAAGTCCCAGAGTCACCCAGACCTCTGGGGTCTAAACCTTTCCAGGGTCACAGACTCTACCAATCTGAGAAAAGCTGCGGGCCGATCCCCAGAAAAATGCTCACACGCGAAATCAGGTGCACAGTTTCGGGATGTTCAGACACTTCCCGGGGCCACACCCAGGCCCCAGAGCAAACACCCAGGGAGAGCCAAGCACTAAGGACCCTCCTCCGCTCAGGGCTTAAGACAAGACGTCTGCCAGGACTCCGTCTCCTGCTCTGGAATCCTCACCCTCCGGGCCCCGCGGTCTGACCCTCCCGGCCCTCGCACCTGCTGCAGGCCTTCCTGAAGCTCCTGCAAGGATGCGGCCAGCCGCTGGTTCTCGGCACGCAGCTCGGACACCAGGTCCACGCCGTCCGGCTCCTTGTCCTTCTCCTTGTCCTCAGCCCCGGGGGGCGGCCCCCTGGCCCTCCGCAGCAGGGCGCACTCCTCCTCCAGCCGGCTCACCTGGAGCTTCAGCTGATCCACCTGCGGCCCAACGCATGGATCAGCCCCAGGAGGGACACGGCCCGGGGAAGGGCCACCAGCAAGGCCACGGGGAGAGAGAGCGCCCTCTCAGCTCCCACTGCTTCTGGGGTTCCCTGAGCAGGAGGAGCCCTCCCTGGACTGGTCTATGGAGAAGGGACAGGCTGGGCAATGACCATGCTTCAAGGACTCGGGGCAGGTGTAGTGCCCCCCTCAACAGGCTCTCCTGTCCCACAGCTCCAACACGAGCACAGGTGATCCAGCCCAGGGCCCCATGTGACAGAGGAGCCGGGCTGCACCAGGCATGGGGAGAGCTGGGGTCTGGGCCTAGCTCTGCCTCTACTTCAGCATGACCTTGGGCAAGTCATAGCCCCCCTCTGTGGCTCAGTCTCCTCACCCATTAGACGGGTCCCCCTTCCATGCCCCTGCTCCACACCCTAGCTCCCGGAGTCACTGCAAGAATTCGACAACACAGTCGACAGGTAGAGGCCTTCGAATGGTCAGAGACTGGCTTTCAGACTGCCAGGGATGAGACAGTGGCTGTCTTCACAGTCTTTGCTAAAAGCCCAGAACCCCAACCTATCACCAGCTGAGTGTGCAAAGCCAGAAGCCGGCCCAAGGGGATAGGTGGGCAGCCACATAGTAGCCCTGCCAACGGCGACACGCAGGCCCGGCCTGCTTGCCGGGTGAGGAGAGCTCTCGGCCAGAGTTACTCCCCATGTGGGGTCTGAGATGGCTGGGCAGTGACAAGGGCAGCAGTAGGTGGCAGGCCACAAGATGAAGTCACTGTTGGGATAAGGACACGATGACCTCTGGTGCTTGGCACAGGCGCACCGACATCTGGTGTCCTAGGAGGGCCCCGTGCTCTCCGGGAAACGGCGGGTAGCCCCGCACCCCTCGGAGCCAGGCGTGGCCGCACACACGCACGCACACGCACACACGCGCACACACGCATGTGGGTCTGGATGCTGGGGCAGGCAGCTCTACTCCTCCTCCACAAAGGACTCAGAAAGAAATTCATGACTCTCACATTCCTTTCCCCTCACAAAACATGCTTTGTGAACTGCCAGAGAAAGACAGCGGCCGGTCACAAGGGCAAGTGTAGTCACACCCTCTCCAGCGAATCACAACCACACACCACGGCCCCGGGCCTGCCCTGCAGCCAGCAGGCGCCCCCGATGAGCTCAGAGGACAGGCCACTTGGGAGTCTCCCCGCTCCCCGCCCCCCACCGCCCAAACACCAGGAAACGTGGACGCCTTTAATCCTGGCGTACACACTCACTGAGCACAAAATTACAGCGTTCGGGCCTGGAGTTTATGTTGCTCAGAAATAAGAGCTCATTAAATTTGCACCTTATAAAACACGGTATTAAATCGCAGCCACCACACACCTGCCCGTGGCGGGAGGGGACCCAACTGGCCAAGACAAGCGCTGTTGGCTGTTCTGTCCATTTCCACCTGTGACATCTCTCTCAACTCTGTGGCAGGAAAGCTCCAGAAAGTTAAGGCAAATTTACACAAGCTACCTTCAAAGAAAATCCTATCTACTGATCGGAGCTCATTCCTTGCCCTCTAGCCCCTACAGAGGGGGAAAGCGGTCACTAACTGCCCAGGGGCAGATGACCCCACCCAAGGGGGGGGGACATACAAATGAACCCGCCGCTAATCCGGAGACACACAGAGGTACCCCCAACACCTCCTCATCCCCTTACACCACCCCTGAAGACTCCAGACAGCTGTGTGTGTGTGTGTGTGTGTGTGTGTGTACACACACACACACACACACACACACACCCCTACCACTTCCAGGGCCCCAACTCACAACTACACCCAAGCCAAAGACAAAACAAGCCATGCCCCTCCTGACACCCTGGGGCTGGTGGCTGCCCCCGATCCACTCTGAGTAGCAGACCCCTTTCTTCTAGGAAAACCTTACAGCAAAACCCCGCATCCCTTCCAGGAAAAGCAGACACGGTGAAGAACGGGGGACCCTCGGCCGCCCCCAGCAGCAGCAGACAGCAAAGTCAGAAATCCTTCACTCTTCGAATCCTGGGAAAGTGCTCCAACCAACCTCTCTACGTCTCTTCCCTCAACCAGAATCAGGGGCGCTCCCAGGGTGCCCCCAGCCCCAGCCTGGCCCGGTGGAGCTGCTGCAGAAGTCCGGGAGAGCTGGTATCGGGCAGACACGGAGGACCATGCATGAGACAGGAGGCATGGCACCGCGGGTCTAGCAGCCTCTTCTGCAACCTCCCGCAAGGACAAGAAGGCAACTGAGGCACAAGGAGGGAAGCCTTGCCCGGGCCACCCTTTGCTCAACCTGCCGCCAGTCTGCAGGCCTCAGGCAGCCCCATCGCATGCCAAACACAGAGCAGATGCTCAGAGGACAGCCTCACGGTCCCCTCACATCCTTGCACCAACTACCTACACGCACACCCGGCAACTCTTCAACAAGTGGCCTCAACGCCCCCGATCAGGATTCGCTCCTCCCCAAACATCAACCCACCAGCACACGCGGCCACAGGCTCTGGCAACTACAGCATCAGGCATGCCACCCATCGTCCCCAGGAACCCGCCACCCCCGCAGCACCCCAGCGACAGGGGGCTTCAAATCACACCACCAGCATCCCCCCCCCCACCCCTCGCCGGTGGACCTCGTACCGTATCGCTGGAGAGAGCCACTGGCACTACTAAATCCTGGACTAGCATTCGCTTACTACACCCTTGGGACAAGTCTCCGCGGCGGTAACACACCAGCTTTAGCCCCGTGCTAAGTCCCGGTAAAAGCGCCACAGAAGGCAAGGCTCGGCTTCTCAGGCTAGACAAGGCGCAGGCGCACTCGCCGCTGGGAAGGAGCAGGTGAGACGGCCCCTGGACGGCAGCAGGCAGAAGAGCGTCACCAGGCGGAGGCCAGCACGGGTGCCAAGCCAGGCTGTGCCACTTCCCAGCTCTGGGACCTCAAGCCAGCGCCCCCGCGATCCCAGCCCTGGTGCCTATGTTTCTGAATGAAATCTGGTGCTTGGTGCCTCAGCAGGACAGCACGGCACGGTGTGTGTAACCTGGGGGGTGGCACACGGTCACACTGAACCACAGTGGCCGACGACAAGACTGGTCTGAGCTTAGCCAACGGTGCCAGGTCCTTGTGTGTCTCAAACTCTGGGTCTTAAACTAACCAATGCTGCTGCTAACCAAGGCTGCACTAACCAAGGCTGCCGCTTCCCCTCAGCGCTTAGTGACATCTTGGGCTGGGTAATGTGTGGCTGTGGGGGTTGTCCCATCCACTAAATGCTGCTCGGCAGCACCCCGGAGCTCCACCCACGAGAGGCCGAGGGCACAGCTCTCGCTGTGGTGACCGAACATGTCTCCAGACGCTGCCAAATGTTGCTGGGGGTGGGCAAAGTCACCCCCCACTGAGAACCACCACCGTAACTCAATGAAATCAGTGCTACCAACATCCCCATGTTACAGATAAGGAAACTGAGGCACAGAACATGGAAGGGACCTGCACCATGGTCTGAGAGCTGGCAGACAGTGGCTCTGGGACACAGGTCGGCTACCACAGGACTGGTCAGTTTTTGCAAAGGTGGTCCCTTCCCTGCTTCCCCCCTCTACCCTGCTCCCCTCCCCAGGGCCTACCGCCAGCTGCAAGTCCCGGCTGCGCAGCACGGCAGAGTTCTTCTCCTCACTGAGCTGTGCCAGGCGCATGGCGATCATGTAGTTCTCGTCCTTGAGCCGCAGCAGCTCCAGGCTGCCCGCCTCCCAGTCCTCCCGCAGCCTCTGGCAGCGCTCCTGTGTCTGCTGCTGCTCCCGCAGCCGCTGCTCCAGTCCTGCCCGTTCCTCCTCCAGCACCCGGCCCCGAGCCTGCAGTTGCTGCTCCCGCTGCAGCTGGCTCTTACGAGCCTCCCGCAGCCGGCGCACCTCCGTCATCAGGAACTGGGTCAGGCCTTCCGGCCCCTCCTCATCTGCCAGGGACAGGGGAGAGAAACATCAGGTCAAGCAGGTAAAATCCAGGGGGATAGGAGCCCGCACAGAAAAACCCTGACCATAAAAACACTAGGTGGAAATTCTGGAATGCAGTTTTATCATTCTGGAGTGGAGAAGGCCTTCCTAATCAAAGTACAAAGTCTAGAACCTATAAGAGAAAAGATAGACAAATCCATATAAAAACTTTTTTAATTTCTGAGCCATGTAAGAAAAGACGTAACAAAAAAAAAGTTAAAAGATAAGCAGCAGAACAAGAGAAAGTGTAACAAACATAACAGATGACTCAGAACCACAATATGTAAACAGCTCCTACAAATCAATTAGAGCTGTAAGAGAAAGAAAACAGACAAATCCATATAAAAATTTTGTAAACTTCTAAACAATGAAAACTCTAACAAAAAAAGTTCAAATGTAAAAAGCAGAGCAGGAGAAAATATAACAAATATAACAAAGGATTTGGAGCCACATATACAAAGAGCTCCTAGAAATCAAAAAGAAAAGAAACCAACTAAACATATGGGCAAAAACTAATGAGCAAGTTCCAAAACAAAGTTGGTTAATAAACAAAGAAAAGGACACTACAACTCACCTGTAATAATAATGATAATGATAATGATAGTAACCATGAACATTTGGCTTCCTTCTTTGTGCTAAGTAAATATAATAATTTACTTAACCTCATGACAAGAGCATAAGGTACTGTTATTACAACCACTTGAAAGACAAAAAAACTGAAGCTCAGGAAGGTCGAGTCATTTGCTCAAGGTTTACTCACTCGTAAGCTGTAAACTACATCTCTCAATGAAGTACAAATTTAAAATAAGGTATTTTTGACATAGGAAACTATAAAAATCATTTTTAAATGATCCCTGGGGTTCACAAGGGTACAGCAAAATGGGCACTCATACCCTGTAGGTGGGATGAACACTGATTTAACACTTCAAATACGTATAGTCTTTGAGAAATCTTACTTCCCGGAACCTCTCCTCCCAAGACACCCATTTGCACAAGCATACACATACAAAGATGTTCCCGGCATTACTGGTAAATGTTACAAAATGAAAAACAACCTGGATTTCCATGAACAGAGGGTCCGTTGAGTGACTTGTGGCACATCATTAAGGAACATCTGCAGTTATTTCAAATAAATACACCAGATGTGTTAGAATTACCAAAATCAGTTTTCAGGAAAAGTGAAAAACGGAGCAACTCAAGTAGGATAGTCCCGTGAGTGTGTGTGTATGTGTGTGCAAATGCAAAGAAAAAAGAGACTCACCAAACTGTCACCAGCAGAACAGAGCTGAAGGAAGAAGTAAAGATCTTTTAAAGTCACCCGGAGTGTCTGAATTACTTAACACAGGAAACTGTAAACCCTTGTAGGCCTGACACACACGCATCCGAAAACAATTTTAGGGGGAAAGGGCCATGTTAAGTGTGCAGGCTCTGAACTCAGACTAAATTTGGCAAACTGCTTTCGGTCTCTCCATGCCTCAGTTTCCCCATCCGTTCAACAGGGATCATAGAAGTGCCTCCATGACAGGGCTGGGGTAAGGAACCTCTGCATGGGTGCCCAAGGCCAGCACCTACTGGGGACTCACCAAGGATCATGGAGCAGCGCTGGGCAGGTTCCTGGCCTGTGAGCAGCGTGAAGTGCTCGGGATAGTAGAACTCCAATGATTCCAGGAAGGCCTCATAACCCCTCTTGCCACGGCAGCGCAAGATGTCCATCAGGCGCCCTGGGGAGTGGCAGGGGGCGTGCCCCAGAGTCAGGGTCAGGGCTTCCCCCAGGACCTAGCTACTTCCTCCCCCTTTCCCACCCCATACTCCAGAGCCCACATTCCCCAGACTTTTTATTTGCCCAGATTTTTGAGCCAGTGACACACACAGGGGCCTGTCTCAACACATCAGTGGGCAGAGCCTGTCTGCCACAGCCAGGAAAGCCAGGACCCTCCTGCTAGGGCACTTGTGCTTAAGGGCTCCCCAACCCCCAGCCTGCCCCCCCCCCCCCGAGACACACACAGATCTGGGGCCAGCAAATACTCCCCGCCTTTTCAGTGGCACACATGAACCCCCTCTACCCCAAACACAAAGAAAAATACTATTATTTCTCCCAGCAGTCAATGCCTGAAATTCCACCATCAGACCCGCATCCCTCTGCCAGCTCGCTCTAGTTCAAAGACACACCCTGTGGGAGAGGGCACCCTCACAAAGTTTGGTGGCTCTAAGCACTTAAGGAAAAGCAGCTCTCCAAGGAAATGTGTGCCACACAGAGGGAGAAGGCAGAGAGAACCCAGGAGATCAAAGGGCTCAGGAAAGATGCCAGGAGGTCCCAGATCTAGCCGGCACGGGCAACTGCATCCACCTCCCAGCTCTAAAGTGGGCCCAGAAAGTGGAAGGAAAGTCCAAGACAGTTAAACCCCAGATGTCCGAGTGTGCACCACACACCCGCTGGATGGTAACGGTGGTTCAGCGGCAGGCAGGATGGTGGGCACCGAACCCCGGGCCTCAAGCGCCAAGGCTCCGTGCGCGGCGCTCAGCCCCGGGAAGGCCCGACCCCGCGCGCCCCCCAAGGCTCACCGGTGCGGTTGACACGGCACGGGAAACGGTAGGTGCTCAGCACCTCCTCCTCGTCCTGCTCGTCGATGACCCGGCACTGGCGCAGATAGGGCGTCAGCTTGGCCGGGTTGAGGGCGCGAGTCAGCCGGTGCCGGACGCCCTCGATCCGCTCCCACAGAGCGTCCTCCTCCGCCTCGGACCCGGAGCCGGCCCCAGCCTCCTCCTCGGCCTCCACAGCCTCGGCCCCGCCTGGCATGGCTGCGTCCTCGGGGTCTGCGGGCCAGAGGCGCGCGCGGGGTCAGGCGGGTCGCCCAGGGGCGGGGTGGGTCGGCCGATCCCCTCCTCCGGCCGGCGCCCGCGGGACCGGCCGCCCGTCGTCGCCGGAGCCCCCGCCCCGCGCCTCACCCCGGTCGCCGGGCCCTCGCGCCCCGCACCCCCAGGACTCACCCCGCACGCCGCAGCCGCCGCGGGCTCCCGGGTCCGCGCTCGGGCGGCGGCTCCGCCGGCGCAGGGGGGCGGTGTCCGCGGCGCCCCGGGCTCCGCCCCCGTTCCCGCGGCCCCGGGGGCTGCCAGGGCCCCCCCACATCGCCGCCCCGGCCCGGGCAGAGCGTCCGGCCCCGCCAGCCACCCGCACGTCCGCCCGCACGCCCTGCCTCTCGGCCCTCCGGCCGCGCGCCTCCCCCCCGCTTCCTGTTTCCCGCCGGCGCTCCCGGCCCCGGCCCCCGCGGGGTCCAGGCGGCCCGCCCACACCTGCCCGGCCTCCGGGCGGGGCGGGGGCGGGCCACGCACGCTCACCCCGGCCCGCGCTGGGACACACCTCCCCCCCCCCAAACCCCGCCGCCACCCGGCACCGGGCGCCGGCTGCCCCCAGCGCCGCAGTCTGCACGGCGGCCGCACGGGCCCGCGTCCCGCACGCACGCGGCGCACCCGGCACGCGCGTCCCGCCGGCACTCGGCGTCCTCACACGGAGCTCCCACCGCACGGGGGTCCCGCCCGACGACGCACACAGCGCAGCGGCTCTGTGCAGAGTCACACGGGCAAGCTCGGTCTTATCTGCTCCGTGATCTGACCGGGAGGCGTAGGGCGAGGGCTCCCGCGTGCTTACAGAACCCCAGAGGCCGCTCCCGTCTCGGTGTGGGAGCACCGCCTGGGAGCACTCAATCCTGATCCCAGCCACGCTTCTGACCTGCTCCTGATCTGGGCGACTCGGCAAGTACTTGTCCTCTTGGGCCTCGGTGTCCCCACGTAGACTTCCAACTCTGGCACCTTCCCTCAAGTTTCAGGGCAGTCTCTGGGTGGGCAACAAAGGACAGAGATCACGGCCGCCGCCTCAGAGATGGGAGTCTGAACTGTAAGGCCACCACTACTAACTCTCACGTTACAAAAAGTCTCATAGAAGAACATGGGGCCAGGGGCCCCATGCTTCGCAAAGGGATTCCTCCAGAGGAGAAGCTGAATCCAGAAATGTTTGGGAGTAGTTCTGTGGTCAAAGTCAAGTAAGTTTGAGAAATGCTGCGTCCATACTCTCCCCTCTTCCCCCTTGGGAAACTCATGGTCACTTACCATGATAAAGTCTATACCCATATCTACTGGCACAGGCGATACTTATCTCTCTGCACATTGGAAATTGCGGATGGTGTCTGCCGGGAGGGGGGATCAGGCGGGGCCAAATCCTAGCCCTGCCCCTCCGGTGAGGTCATCGGGCTGGGCGGGCCTGAGAGTGAAGACAATAAACCCGTTAAATAAATGGCTTCACCTAAAGTGCTTGGCACAAACTTGGCCTCAGTGACAATAGCAAACAGTTTTGAGCGATTATTATGTATGTAACATATTATGTACAATCGTTTTCCAGAATATACAGCTCCTTAAATCAACAAACCCATTTGTTAGGGTTTGTGGGGCTTCTCCTATTAGCCCCATTTTCCAGATGAGGAAATAGCTAAAACACGTGGAGCCGCATGGGCGATATTGTTGGTGCTGTGCTAAGCCTGGAGGGATGGGGGTCTGCCCTGCCCTGTATGAGCTCCCTGCCACCTGCCAGCGCGGTTGCCTTCCCAGTCTCTTAGAGCAGTGCTGTTTGGTGCCCAGGACCAGCCACCTTAGAGCAAATTGCTTGGGGCCCTAAGAGTAGGGAATCCTCAACTCTGCCCAGGGGTATTAAAAACTAAAACTCAGGAAGAGGCAAGACAGCGAAGGGCGGTCCTGCAGAAGGGACAGACGGTGCAAAGGCCCCGGGGTAGGAAATCTCACTTTACATTCCCAAAGGGTCCTTCATTCCTCTCACTTGCTCAAACTTGCACCATTGCAAGCCATAGGTCCCACTCACCAAGTCTCCATGACTCAGAACCCCCCAGGGGTAGAGATGAGGTGAGTGGGCGGTCCTGCCCAGAAGGATGGTGACTAATCACCCCACTGGCTTTGCAGAGGGAATTCTGACCCTGTGCTGGATTCTGGACTCATTACATCTCACGCAAGCCCAGAGAGGACGCCAGTCACTCTTCAAGGACAAGTGAGGAAGCCAAAGCTCAGGTGAGGCCACGGGCAGACCGCCCACTCCCAACCAGGAAACTGTTGACTTCAACACGCTCTTGTGAGAATGAGCAGTCTCGGTGTGGACAAGGAAACCGGGTTGAAATCCATACTCTGCCCCTCATTCGGTACTGGGCTTTGGGGAGCTGGGAATTCCTCTCTTGACTTAGTCTCCCCCCCCCCCATGCAGTGGGGCCAGTCTGAACAAAATGTGAAACTGTGACCTGGCACAGGCTCTGGAACCAGACTGCCTGCATTCAAAGCCCTTTCGTGATGCCTGTCTCTTTATCTGTGAAATGGGGAGGATAAGAGTACCAATCAGATAGGACTATTCTAAGAATGAAATGAGTTAACACATGCAGTGCCCAGCACGTAATAGGTATTCAGCATAGTACCAGCTGCTGGAATCCACAAGCTCTTGTGTGCTGGGAAGGCCCATGACAAGCAGGTTCTGCCCTGGTCTCAGCCACCTCACCTCCGCATTCATCCTGGCTTCAGTGCCGGCACACTTGGACCCCAAAGGAACCTCTGCCCTAGTCTGTCTGGAATGTTCCTCCCTCCCTTCTCCCCATGACTGGCTCCTCTCTACCCCTTAATTCTCTGCTCATAAGTTCCCTTCTCAGAACAGTTTCCTTGTCTGCTTTGCAGAAAGGAGACCCTCCCGTTACTTCTCTTGTCTCCCTCTCCTTCTTTTGCCCTTTGGGGCTCTTGTGAAAATCTGTCAGGTCTTCAGTGCATCTGTCCACATCCAACCCTAATAGAATGCAAGCCCCTAAGGGCAAATGTGGTGTCCACGCCCGCATCCTATCATCCACAGAGCCTCGCTCGGTGCCTGGCACACAGCGGGCACAGCAACAATACACGGAGAATAAATGAATGAGCAAAGGAATAATACATATTAGGGTCCCATGCATCTCACAAACCGAGTAAGCTCCCAGAGCGCAGAACTAGCAGGACCCCAGGGCTGTGACAATAATAAAGCTCACCAACAGTGTGGAAATGCCTCCTGTATGCTGGGGTCATTCTGAGGGCTTTCCACAGATTAATCCTCACCACAGACCTGGGAATTAGCCACTGTTGCCACTCCATTCCATGGATGAGGAGACTGAGGCTCCGAGCTAAGTAAGTTGCCCAAGGGCACCCACCTGGGAAGTCGGAAATCTGGGAATTTAATGCAGACACGATCTACTTTTGGAGTCAGCTTGCTCTTTTTTTTTTTTTCTAATAGGCTTTTATTTTTTTTTAGAGCAGTTTTAGGTTCACAAGTACCAGTACACAGGAGGTGTACTGGAAGGTACAGATATTTCCCATACACCTCCTGCCTCCCTCATTATCACCATCAGCTTGCTTGTCAGCACTGCCCGACTGCAGACAGGAAGGCTTCCTGGAGGAGGCAGGGCGGAAGCTGAGCCTGGGAGATTGGAAGAGATTTCTGCATACAGACGGGGGGAGCTGGCCCGCTCCTGCAGAAGGGAACTGAATGTACCTGGGTGCAGCTGGCATGAGCCGAGCAGAGGGCCTGGAGGGAGCCCTGGGGAAGGAAGTTAGGAGGTGTTCTGGTTGCCTGTTGGTGCATATCAACCCAGCCCAAACAGAGCAGCGAGAAACAACCACCACCACTTTATTTGGCTTTGTGACTCGGCAGTGGCATCCATTGGGACACGTGAAAGGGTGGCACAGGCTGGACAGCCGGGGCTCCTCAGGCCCCTCTCTCTTTCCGTGGGCTCACGGCATGGTCTGTCTCCAGGGTGTGGTGGCAGCGGGACAGCCAGCTTCCCACACGGCGGTTTCAAAGACACACGTCAAAAAGAGAGTCAGGGGAAACCATCCCATTTTATGACCTGGCCCTGGAAGTCAGCCAGGGTCACTTTGGTCACCCTCCACTGGTCAAAGCAGTCATAAGCTCACCCAGGTTTGGCGGGGATGGGGGACAGGGCATAGACGGCCCCTCTAGGTGGAGGAATGACAACGTTCCGCCAGACATTTTGGGTAAATTTATTCCGTCCGTCCCAGCAGACAACCGAGGCTGGATCAAGGTGTCAGCCAGGAAGCTGACTGAACCTAACACCGTAGGTTCAGTCTCTGAAGCATGGGGGAAGGTAACCTTATGCCCTAATCCTTTCTTTAAGGCTCGGCAAGCATTCCCCCCCCATCTGAAACACAGGAAGTTGCACAGATCTTAAGCAAGAGCTCGATTGATTTCTACTTATGCACACACCCAAGGCGACCGCCCCCGCAATGGAGGTACTGAGCGTTCTCCATGCCTAGTCGAGACCCCCTCCAGAGGCAATTATTCTCCCATCCTCGATCCCCATGGATTGAGTTTCAGCAATCATGCTCTTCCCATGAAGGGACTCACACAGCGGGTGCCCTTTGGTCTCTGGGGTCTTTCACGCAGGTACCTGTGCTTGTAGATTGCCCGTTCTCGGTCCTGAGTGGTGGTCTGTTATGTGACCATCCCGTGGGGTGGGCATCTGGGGCAGTTCCTGTTGGGGTTCACCGCGGCTGTGAACATGTGGGAGCACTTCTTTTTTTTTTAAGATCTTATTTATTTATTTATTTGTCAGAGAGAGCGAGCACAAGCAGGCAGAGAGAGCAGGCTCCCCACTGAGCAAGGAGCCCGATATGGGACTCCATCGCAGGACCCTGGGATCATGACCTGAGCCAAAGGTAGCAGCTTAACTGACTGAGCCACCCAGGCGTCCCAGGGAGCATTTCTGATAAACACATCCAGCATTTCTGTCGGATTCATCCTCCAAGAGGGGGCTGGCCCCATCACGGGGTCGGTCCCTGCGGGGCCTCGGTGATCTGCCGGGCAGTCAGCCCTCCCCACGCCAGCACCACGGTACCCTCTCGCCCATGCTGTGTGCCTTCCACACCCTCCGCGGCACATGCTGAGATCAGTTTAATTTTAGCCAGCCTCTCGGAGGTGAAATGGAAACCACTTTTTCGAGCGTGGTCGGCCTCCCATTTCTAAGACAAATGAAAGGAGACATGAAGTGAAAGCGAGCGCTATGGAGCGTGGTGTCGTTATTGGACTGGTTGGCCCTGTGTTATGTATCGCTACCTTTATTGGGGTGATTCTGTATGGTAAGATGAAAAATAATAAACGTCAGGCATGTCTGAGGCTTTCCTGGAAACATTCCCGGCAAGGACAAGGAGCCACCTAGGGGACGACACTAGAGCAATGATCTCAGAAATGGGGAAGCCGTGGGGACCGAGGCGAGCACGAAATCCACCTCACAAACAAAACAAGGGAAGAAGTTAGAGTGGGGGGAAAAAAACCCACAAAATGTAAATGTCATAAACTCCAACAAAGCAAAAATAATGTAAGCAATAATATCAGAGAAGTGGGAAGGAGGGGAGGTGGGAGAAAGCGGAGAGGGAATCCAAAGTCAAAGAGTCCATTCATTCTAATTAAATGGAAATACGTCATTTTTTGGTTTTACTCCAAATATTCCAAGTGAAAGATAAAATTGTGCAACTAGATACAAATAACCAACCCAACTATGTGCTACGTATGAGAGACACGATTTAAATCTAAGGACACAGGTTGAAAAGGGTAGAAAGACATACCACACAGGGCGTCTGGGTGGCTCAGTTGTTTGAGCGTCTGACTCTTGGTTTCAGCTCAGGTCATGATTCCCGGGTCGTGAAATCGAGCCCTGCGTCGGGCTCCTTGCTCAGTGCAGAGTCTGCTTGAATTTTTCTCTCCCTCTCCTTCTGCCCTTCTCCACAACTCATGCACTCTCTCTGTGTGTCTCATAAATAAATCTTTCCAAAAAAGAAAGACAGGGACACCTGGGTGGCTCAGTTGGTGGAACCTGTGACTCTTGATCTCAGGGTTGGGAGTTCGAGCCCCACACTGGATGTAGAGATTACTAAAAAAGAAATAAACTTGAGAAGTGGAATTACTTTTTTCAAAAAGATGCTCATCGTATGTCATTAGGGAATTGCATGTTAAATCAATTGTGAGATTACACATCTATTAGCATGGCCAAAATCCAAAACGTTGACAATACCAAATGCTGTCGAAGATGTGGAGCCACAGGAGGGCTCACCCATGCTGGTGGGAATACAAGGAGGTACAGCCACTTTGGAAGACAGCTTAACAGTTTCTAACAAAATTAAATAGACTTTTACCCCATGGTCCTGCTGTCGCACTCCTTGGTCGTTACCCAGAGGAGTTGAAAACTTAAGGTCACACAAAAACCGACGCATGGATGTTTGTGGCAGCTTTATTCACAATTGCCAAAAATTGGAAGCAACCAAAATATCCTTCATCGGGTGAACGAATAGATAAACTACGGCATCCCCAAGCAATGGTATATTTTTCAGCGCCAGAAAGGATTGAGCTATCAAGCCATGAAAAACACGGAAGAGGGACGCCTGGGTGGCTCAGTGGGTTAAACCTCTGCTTTCAGCTCAGGTCATGATCGCAAGGTCCTGAGAGCCCCACATCAGGCTCTTTGCTCTGTGGAGAGCCTACTTCCCCTTCTCTCTCTGCCTGCCTTTCTGCCTACTTGTCATCTCTGTCTGTCAAATAAATAAATAAAATCTTTTTTAAAATTTTAAAAAAAAATAAAAACACGGAAGAACCTCGAATGGATATTCCTGGGAGAAGCTAATATGGAAAGACAAGATATAGTATGATTCTAACTCCGTGACTTTCTGGAAAAAAGCAAAACTATGGACCTGGCAAAAAGATCAGTGGTTTCCAGGGGTTGGTGGGGAAGGAGGGATGAAGAGACGGAGCACAGAGGACTTTTAGGACGGTGAGACTATTCTGTATGGTACTATAATGATGAACCCGTGTCATTTCAAATTCGTCCAAGCCCATAAAACTTACAACACCAAGAGTCAACCCTAATGTAAGCAATGGACTTCAGGCAATAAGCGTCAGTGTAGTTTCATTCTCAATAAAACAGGCCGTGGATAGAGGCGGGAGCTACGTGTGCCAAGGATATATGGAAACCCTCTGAACCTTCGGCTCAGTTTTGCTGTGAACCTAAAACTGCTCTAAAAAATAAAATCTGGGCGCCTGGGTGGCTCAGTTGGTTAAGTGACTGCCTTCGGCTCAGGTCATGATCCTGGAGTCCCGGGATTGGTATTGCTATGAAAACTTCTGTAAGCCACAATCCTGTAAACTGAAGAGCAATTACCATTCATTTCTATGGAAACATGTCTGAGTGCTCCCAGACCCCAAAAAAACAACCAGTCTTGGGCTTTTCTGATAGCTGAGGACACATCTTGCTAAGAGATGCGTAGAATAACCCTAGATAAAGCAGAGATGCGCAGAGTTCAAAGCTCTGGCGGCTGGATGCGGAGGGTAGTCTCAGGGAAGGAGCTCAGCGGAGTGACCCTTGCCACTGGGTGGGGGGGTGGGGCGGGCTGCTTCTATAATGGCTCCTTGCAAAACCAATGCTGAATGTTTTTGCTTTGGGCCTTTTTTTGTAAAACTGACAATCTTCAGGTTTCTTTTGGCTAGTGAAAACAGTGCCTGTGGAGGTCCTCTGTAAGAACAAAGTGGTGAGACACAAACTTTGGAAAATTGGCGGGGGCGGGGGGGACCCGAAAATCGAACGGTGTGAGAGACCCCTACACTGAAAATACAAAATGGGATTTAGCATCAGGAAAATAGAAACAGAAACCACAAGAAGATTCCATTTCACACCCACGAGAATACCTTAATCAAAATGACAGACAGTAACAAGTGTTGACCGGGATGCAGAGAAATGAGAACGCTCTTCCAATGCTGATAGGAATGCAAAAAAAAAAAAAAAAAAAAAAGGTGCAGCCACCTTGGAAAAGAGTCTAGCAGGTTTTCAAAAAGTTCAATATAGAGTTCCCAGATGACTCAGCCATTTTCACCCCAGGTATAAAATACCCAAGAGAATCAAAAATATATCTGCCCACACAAAGACTTACACATGATGTCCATTGCAGCGGTATTCACAAGAGCCCAAACGTGGAAACAAACCTAAATGTCCATCAGCTGATGCATGAAGGAACAAAATGTGTATATTCCTGCAATTAAATATTATCCAGCCACAAAAAGGAATGAAGTCCTGACACCTGCTACAACATGAATGAACCTGGGAGACATTATGTGGAGTGAAAGAAGCCAGACATATTTTGATTCCATTTATTTTTTTTTTAAGATTTATTTATTTATTTGACAGAGACAGAGATCACAAGCAGGCAGAGGGGCAGGCAGAGAGAGAGGAAGGGAAGCAGGCTCCCTCCTGAGTAGAGAACCTGCTGTAGGACTTGATCCCGGCACCCCGAGATCATGACCTGAGCTGAAGGCAGCGGCTTAACCCACTGAGCCACCCAGGTGCCCTCCATTTATTTTTTTAAGAGTTTATTTATTGGGATGCCTGGGTGGCTCAGTGGGTTAAGCGGCTGCCTTCAGCTCAGGTCATGATCCCAGTGTCCTGGGATTCAGTCCCACATCCGGCTCCTTGCTCAGCAGGGAGCCTGCTTCTCCCTCTGCCTCTGCCTGCCTCTCTGTCTGCCTGTGCTCACTCTCTCTGACAAATAAAATTTTTTAAAAATCTTAAAAAATAAAGAGTTTATTTATTTAGAGAGAGTGGGGGAGGGGAGTGGGGAGGAGGAGAGAAAGAGGGAGAAAGAATCTCAAGCAGACTCCACTCTCAGCACAGAGCGCGATGTAGGACTCGACCTCACAACCCTGAGATCATGACGTGAGCGGAAATCAAGAGTTGGATGCTTAACCGACTGTGCCACCCAGACGTCTCTGGTTGATTCCATTTATATGAAATGTCCAGCAGAAGCAAATCCATAAAGACAGAAGGCAACAAGTGTTTGTCAAATGCTGAGGGTGGGGACAATAATGAATGACTACTACTGGGTATGGAGTTTCTTTGGGGAGTAATAATAATTGGGAATTAGATAGTGGTACTGAGTTTACAACTTTATAAATATGCTAAAAAGCCACTAAATTGTACACTTTAAAGATTTTTATTTATTTATTTGACAGAGAGAGATAACATGTAAGCAGAGAGGCAGGAGGAAGCAGGCTCCCTGCTGGGCAGAGAGCCCGATGCGGGGCTCGATCCCAGGACCCTGGGATCATGACCTGAGCCGAAGGCAGAGGCTTTAACCCACTGAGCCACCCAGGCGCCCCTAAATTGTACACTTTAAACTGGCAAGTTTTATGGCTTGTGAATTATATCTCAGCTTCTAATTTTTTAATAACATTTTTGTGTCGAGCTACAATAAGATTGAAATGAACTGAAATTAAATAAGACCTAAATAAATCGAGGGACATGTCATATTTATGGACTAGAAGGCTCAATATTGTAAACATATCAGTTCTTCTCTGATTACAGATTCAGCTGGTCCCAATCAAAATCCCAGAAGCTTTTCCCCTGAAATTAACACGCTGATTCTCAAACTTACACAGAGATGCAAAGAAAAAGCCATTTATATAAAATGCAAAAATAAAGAACAAAACCGGAGAACGTACTGTACCAGATATCAAGAACAATGGTAAGTATTAAAATGTAGACATTGTGGGGGACGCCTGGGTGGCTCAGTTGGTTAAGCGACTGCCTTCGGCTCAGGTCATGATCCCAGCGTCCTGGGATCGAGTCCCACATCGGGCTCCTTGCTTGGCAGGGAGCCTGCTTCTCCCTCTGCCTCTGCCTGCCACTCTGTCTGCCTGTGCTCGCTCTCTCTCTCTCTAACAAATAAATAAATTTTTAAAAAATCTTAAAAAAATTTTTTTTTAAATCTTTAAAAAAAAAGTTAAAAAAATGTAGACATTATGGTATTGATGTAAGAATAGACAAACAGGTTAATGGTACGGAATAGAGTCCAGAAACAACACACACCTGATCTATGACAAACTAACACCTCAGTGTGGTGCAGAAGGATGATCTTTTCAGTAAATAGTGCTGGGTCAACTGGGCAGGACTGGGGAAAACGTGTGTGTGTGTGTGTGTGTGTGTGTGAGAGAGAGAGAGAGAGAGAGAGAAAGAGAGGGAAATCTCCCTCTGCCTTCCTCCTATAAAGATACATGTCCTTGGGGCGCCTGGGTGGCTCAGTAGGTTAAGCGTCTGCTTTCAGCTCAGGACATTATCTCAGGGTCTTGGGATCGAGTCCCACATTGCGCTCCCTGCTCAGAGGGGAACCTGCTTCTCCCTCGGCCCCTCCCCCACTCACAAAAATAAATAAATAAAACCTTAAAAAAAAAAAGGGTACATGTGGTTGGGTTTAAGACCCAACTAGATAAGCCAGGATCATCTCCCTATCTCAAAATTCTTGACTTAATCACATCTGTAAACACACTGCAAGGGTTGGGGTGGGCACATCTTTGGGAGCCCATTTTTCAGCCTACCACAATCCCTACCTCACACCATAAACAGAAATAAATTCCATACCTAAATGTGAAAGATTAAAACAATAAAGCCTTAGAAGAAATTACAAGAGCACATCTTCATGACCTTGGAACAGGCAAAGTTCTCTTAAACCAAAAACAAAAGCACTAACCATTGAAAATAAAAAAGGCAGGGTGCCTGGGTGGCTCAGTGAGTTAAAGCCTCTGCCATCGGCTCAGGTCATGATCCCAGGGTCCTGGGATCGAGCCCTGCATCGGGCTCTCTGCTCCACAGGGAGCCTGCTTACTCCTCTCTCTCTCTCTGCCTGCCTCTCTGCCTACTTGTGATCTCTGTCTGTCAAATAAATAAAATCTTTAAAAAAATAAATAAAAAATAAAAAAGGCATATGTATGTGTAAATGAACGATACTAAAATTAAGAAATATGCGGGACGCCTGGGTGGCTCAGTTGGTTAAGCGGCTGCCTTCGGCTCAGGTCATGATCCCAGCGTCCTGGGATCGAGTCCCACATCGGGCTCCTTGCTTGGCAGGGAACCTGCTTCTCCCTCTGCCTCTGCCTGCCTCTCTGTCTGCCTGTGCTCGCTCTCTCTCTCTCTCTAATAAATAAATAAAATCTTTAAAAAAAAAAAAGAGTTAAAAGACAACCCACAAAGTGGGAGAGGATATTTACAATACATGCATATAACAAAAAACTCCTCCTTTATATATATATAAATATAAATATATGTATATGTGTGTGTGTGTGTGTATAAAGAGCTCCTACAAATCAATATGAGAAAGGCAGACATCCCAATAGAAACATAGGCAAAAGACTTAAACAGATAAAAGAGAATACCCAGATGACCAGTAAATGCATGGAAAGGGGCTCAACCTCATTAGTAATCAGGGAAATGCAGACTAAAACTACAAGGCAACAGCACTGTACACCTACCAGAATGGCCACAATGAAAAAGGTCGAAAATGCAAGTCAGGGAGGATGTTGAGTAATCAGAACTGGTGGAAACGTAAATTGCTTGCTACCATCACCTTGGAAAATCTCTAGGGCAGCTTTTGCTAAAACAGAACATCAGCAGACCTTTGACCAAGCAAGTCTGTCCCTAGGTATACAACCAACATACTCACCAAAAGACACGTAGCACTCTAGAACATTAATAGCAACACTATTTGTAACAGGCAAAACCTATAAACTCTCTGAATGTCCATCAATGGTAGAACAGATAAAAAAGGGGCACTTGGGTGCCTCAATCGGTTAAGTGTCCGACACTTGATCTCAGCTCAGGTCTTGATCTCAGGGTCAGGAGTTCAAGCCCCATGTTAGGTGTGAACTTACTTAAAAAGAGAGAGAATGGGGCGCCTGGGTGGCTCAGTCTTTAAGGGTCTGCCTTCAGCTCAGGTCATGGTCCCAGGGTCCTGGGATGGAGCACCACATCGGGCTCCCTGCTCAACAGGGAGCCTGCGTCACCCTCTCCCTCTCCCCTGCTTGTGCTCTCTCTCCCTCTCTGTCAAATAAATAAGTAAAATCTTTTTTAAAAAAGAAAGAAAGAAAGCGAGAGAGAGAAAACTATAGAAGAGATAAAATAAGGTGTGGTATACTCGCACACTGGAGGACCACACAGCAATGTGAGCAGAGTGTACAACCACAGCGACAACACGGAGGGGTCCCACAAACATGGTGTTGAGCAAGAGAAGCTGAAGACAAAAGAGGATATGATTCTATTCACACAGAGAACAAAAATAGGTCAAAATTTAAGAGGTCAGGACAGTGGTTCCCTTTGTGGGGAGTTGGAAGGGGACACAGAGTTCATGAGGGGCTGGTGGTGTTCAGTGTCTTTTTTTTTTTAAGACTTTTTATTTATTTATTTATTTGACAGAGAGAGATCACAAGTAGGGAGAGAAGCAGGCAGAGAGAGAGGAGGAAGCAGGCTCACTGCCGAGCAGACAGCCCAATGCGGGGCTCGATTCCAGGACCCTGGGATCACGACCCTAGCCGAAGGCAGAGGCTTAACCCACTGAGCCACCCAGGCGCCCCTCAGTGTCTTTTTTTAAGTTATTATTTTTATAGGGTTTTTTTTTAAGATTTTATTTATTTATTTGACAGAGAGAGATCACAAGTAGGCATAGAGGCAGGTAGAGAGAGAAGGGGAAGCAGGCTCCCCACTGAGCAGAGAGCCCAATTCGGGGCTCGATCCCAGGACCCTGAGATCATGACCTGAGCCGAACGAAGGCAGAGGCTTTAACCCACTGAGCCACCCAGGAGCCCCTATTTTTATAGTTTTTTTAAAGGTTTTATTTATTTGAGAGAGAGAGAGAGTACCAGCGGGGACAGGGTGCACGGTGGTGGAGGGAGAGGGAGAGGGAGAAGCAGGCTTCCCACTGAGCAAGGAGCCTGATGTGGGGCCAGATCCCAGGACCCTGGGATCATGACCTGAGCGGAAGGCAGACTTAATGGACTGAGCCACCCAGATGCCTTTATTATTTTTTATTTTTTAAAGTAGGCTCCATGACCAACATGGGGCTTGAACTCACTAGATCAAGATTTGCCTGTTCGGGGCACCTGGATGGCTCAGTCCATTAGGCGTCTGCCTTTGGCTCAGGTCATGATCCTAGGGTCCTGGGATTGAGCCCCACGTCAGGCTCCCTGCTCAGCAGGAAGTGTGCTTCTCCCTCTCCCTCTGCTGCTCCCCCAGCTTGTGCCCTCTGGCCCTCTCTCTCGGTGTCAAATAAATAAATAAAATCTTAAAAAAAAAAAAGATTCGCATGTCCTACCAACTGAGCTAGCCAGGTGCCCCTCTATGTCTTTATCCAGGTGCTGGGCACATGTCGTGTTCAGTCCATGTACACTTACGAGTTTTGCATGTATATGTGGGGTTATATTCAATAGAAAATTGTACCCACAAAAGTAAATTATACATGCTAGTATAGGTCAAATGTAAAAATGTAATAAAGTGACAAAGTAAATGCAGAATGTATATTGCATGCCACCATTTGTTTCACAACATGGGGGGGTGTGAACATGCGTGCGCGGGTCTGTGTAAGTGCATGTATATATGCAGACATATGCAGATATGTGCATATGCAGACTTCATCCCTAGACCATCTAGAAGCTGCCATCAGCTTACTGTCTTTCAGAGCGGGACCTGGAGGCCTACGTGACGTTTTATCCAGGAAGTACATTTTCAAAACTATCAAATACTTCACACATATGAAAGTGTTTACTGAAAGACACTAAACACCTAAGAAAATGTCTGAAAGACCAATATTTGGAAAGTACTGGGAAGTGGCAAGGTCCACAGGATACCTCATTTGGGTTACTTTTCTTTTTTTACTTTTTTTTTTTTTTTAAGATTTTATTGATTTATTCTTTGAGAAAGACAGAGGGAGAGAGCATGAGTGGAGAGAGGGAGAAGCAGGTTCCCCGCTGAGCCTGGTGCTCCATCCCAGGACCCTGAGATCATGACCTGAGCCAAAGGCAGATGCTTAACCGACTGAGCCACCCAGAGGCCCCCTCATTTGGGTTTCCTTTGGGATCAGATAACTATGGCGGGGAGGGGGTAGGAGGGTGGCTCACGCGCACCCCCTCTCCGTTACAGGCCAGGAAACCCGGAGGTAGAAGAGCAGCCCAAGTGTGCGCAGCATGCCCCCTCCCCCCAGGTTTGACTCGGGCTTGAGGATAGTGGGCGGGGCTTTGGAGTCAGATGCGGGGTGGAAAGTTGTGCGACCTCTGAGCCGGGCTCTGCTAGTCTGAAAAGTGGGGACAATAACCCCCACTCCGTTCAGACGTCAGCAGAACCGAGGTATGTGGGTGGAGTGGCTGGCGGGCAGCGGGAGCTAAGGGGCCGCCTCACGCCGCCTGCAGGAAGGGGACTATCTGGAGTCTCCGCGCGCTCTGGTCCAAAAGGGACACACGGTGGCGCCCTCCCCCCGCGGGTCCCGCGAAGTCCCGGCCTCCGAGGGCGGTGGAGGCTGGAGGGAGGGAGAGGTGGGAGGAAGCTGCGTGGGGACACACAGCTCAGGCTTCTGGGCCCTGGGGATGGGACAGGTGAAAGGCCTCGGAGGGCGTCCCTGCTTGGGGAGGCAGGACCGTAGGGACTGGCTAAGCTCAGGAATGAGGGAAAAGGGGGGGGGGGAACGTTCCATCGGGCTCTTGGTTAAGATCTTGTCTTGTGTTAAGGGGTGGCCCCCTAAAAGGCCCACCTGGAACCCGTGAATGTGGCCTTATTCAGAAAAAAGAGTCTTTGCAGATGTAATTAACACCAGGCTCTAGAGATGAGATCATTGGATTACCCAGGTGGGTCCTAAACCAATGACAGGTGCCCTTGGGAGGGAAGACACAGACTGGGAGAAGGCCATGTGGTCACCGTAGAGGTTGAAGTGACACAGCCATGAGCTAAGGAAGCCAGAAAAAGCAAGAACGGACCCTCCCCGAGAGCCTTCCAGGGGAGCCTCGCCTGCCAACACATTGATTTTAGACTTCTGGCCTCCAGAAACAAGAGGAAATAAATTTCTGTTCTAAGCCACCTAGTTTGTGGTCATTCGTTCTAACGGCCCCAGGAAACCAACACATGCTTAGATTCTTTTGCTGCTGCTCAGGCTGCTGACTCCCATCCCCAGTAGCCTACAGGACAGCACCCGAAGCCCCCTAGCTCCTGACCCCACGATTTGCTCACCAAATCCAAACTCCACCATACCCACTGCTTCCCAAACACGGGCTCTTTCACACCTCTACGCTTTTGCTTTCGGTGGCCCGCTGCCTGGGGTGCCCCTCCTTATGGGTCCTCCCCTCGGTACAACTCCTATACACCCTTCAAAGCCCTCCTTAAACATCCTCTCCATCTCTCCCCGGGACCCTTGTGCCACTCCTCGCCAGAATGTTCTGCTGAGGCCCAGAAGGAAGAAGAACCTTCAGAAGTGGCAGAAGGATCTGAGCCCAGCCTACACTGTGGCTCCTCCCGTGGGGGTCTCAGTCAAACACTGCCGATGCCTCCCCTTATCCGCACTGCAGCTCCTGGCCCCAAACTCCTGGCTGGCTCTTCTGTGGATTCTGAACTTTGCCAAGACAGTCAACACAGTCCTCCAGTGGGCAGGAGTGACCCAATCACACGATGCTCTCCCCTCTAGGAAGCACCTGAAAAATTCTCTTACTTCCCTTGCTCAGTGATAACTGGGCAATGGAAGGGGTTCCGTAAACCAGAATGAATGAGCGAGCCATTCTGAATGACCGAATGGTTTCCAAGGATGTCAGGTCCTGGGAATGTGTCACCCTCCTCAAAGGCAAGAATAAATTATGCAAATCTCTGAAGGCAGACTTTTCGCCTTCTCCCTCCCTGCCTCCTTCCTCCAACCACCTCCACCACCCCCCCAACCAGGTTTCTGGGAGGGCACTGGGCTCTCCAGAAAATGCCCCAGGCTCTCTAGTGGCCCGTTTCCTGATTACAGACGAAACTAGAGCTTAAAGCCAGGTGAATCACTAGCAGCCACCAGCCAGGGCCTGTTGGGGTGTCAGGCAGGAAGGGAGAAACCAGGCTCCCCCACCGGCCTCCCCTGCTCCTGCCACACACACACACACACACACACACACACACACACACTGGCGCCATCACTATATAACCTCTCAAACCTCTGTAGTCTTGGCCATACTCAGTGGAAAGCCCTGAGCCCCGGGTGCAGGCGACTTTGAGCAGCTCCAAGACTGTCCCCACTCCCAGAATCCCCTTGGCCACACCCAGATCCCAAAGAACCCACAGCCTGAAGAGCTTGTAAACCCTCTTCCCATCCCTGGAGACTCACCAATGACACCCAGGTACAGCAGCCCCATTTGAGCAGTAGGGAAACCAGCTCAGGGAGCAGGAACTACTAAGACCATCGTTAAGTGTTCCTGGGGCTGGAGGCAGAGGTGGGGGAATCATAGAACCCAATAGTTAAGAGCCCAAATCCAGGTTCAAATTCTAAATCAACTCTGTTAAGTCTCAGGGTCCTGGCAAACTTGGGCACGTTTCTTAGCTTCTATAGGCCTCAGTTTCCCCGTCAATAAAATTCCCTCTAAGTACCTGCACATCACAAGATCACAAGACACAGAGAAGGCTTAGAACAAGCAACGCATCCTCTGTAACAGTGGCTGGTTTTTATTTTTTTATTTTTGTTAAGATTTTATTTTTTATTTGACAGACAGAGATCATAAGTAGGCAGAGAGGCAGGCAGAGAGAGAAGGGGAAGCAGGCTCCCCGCTGAGCAGAGAGCCCCCTGGGATCATGACCTGAACGGAAAGCAGAGGCTTTAACCCACTGAGCTACCCAGGTGCTCCAACAGGGGCTGTTTTTTAAAGGGTATTTTGAAGGAATCTTTTCTCAAGGACGAAGCATTTGGAAGAATCCTTGTCATCTTTTCTCAAGGACGAAGCATTTGGAAGAATCCTTGTCATCAGAGAGGAATGTTCCCCACACCTGTCTGGTAGAAAGCTCAGGCCTGGGGCCTCCTTATAAATCCTGAGGGCTGCCCCCCCCACCCCGTCACACCTGCCAGGTCAGAGTCTGGGGGTGGGAAGCTGATGTTTTTAATAAGGGCCCCTGGGGTTCCTTGAATCAGGCAAGTCTGGAGATCTCAAAAGACTTGGAAAGTCAAGTCTTCTGAAGATTAGTCTGGTAACATACCTTCCGCCCACCTGTTAACATGTCCTTGGGGGGAAAACCAACTTTCTCTTTTTCCCAATTAGTAACACCACTCCTTGTAAACCAGTAAGCACTCACCAGCTATACTGAATGCTACACTCATTCCATCCATCAACAGCCCTCTAAGGTAGGTTCTCTCTCTAGCCCCATTCTACAGAGGCAGAAACTGAGGCCAGGGAACTTGGCAGAGCCAGGACTTGATTCGCCATCCCAGTGTGGCCTGTGCCAGAAGCCTCAGCTCCTCAGGGGCGTGCCTAGACGCTCTGGGACAGGTGTCTCAGGAATCCACAGTCTTCGAATCTGCTTCGCAGAGCTAGAGGCCAAGGTACCAGTCCCAGTCCCCAGGACCTTCCCTTCACCTTGGCCATGAAGCCACACCAAATCCTGCAGGCTTCTTTACTGGACTCCCCTCTGCCTCCTGGCCTAGGGCAGAAGAGAGCGCTCCAGAGCCAAGGCAAGTCCAGTCTTTGAGGCATCCCCCATTCCATCCTCTCTCCCCTCGCTCCCTCACCTGCTCCTTTCTCCAGCCCCATCATGTCACTAGCGTTTTCTCTGGAAGTGCAGTGCCTTTGACCAGGCTGGTTCCCCTGGCCAGGCCCATCCTTTCCACTGTAAGCTTCCATGTTGAGAGGGCAGCCTCCTCCAGGAAGCCCTCCCTGACTGCCGCTCTGGGTTAGCTGGCCCCTCGGTGCCCCCACCACCCTCTAGGGCATGATTGCCTCAAACAGGGATGATGCTGTGACCTAAGGATCTATTTCCAGGTACTCTGAGCTGGTGGGGAAAGCGGGGAGGAGGAGCAGAGATAGAGAACAGGTGTCACTCACCTCCTTCTGGGCCAGGCAGGGGAAGAGGGACGGGGCCAGTCTCCCTGCCCTGCCTCTTCCACTGGCCATGACCCCAGGCCCTTAGTCAATACCTGTTGGGCAACCACAGAACAGACTGGCAGGGACTGACTGGAGGGAGAGGAGGGCGGAACTGTTTGCTTCCTGAGGGGCAACTTTGATCAGCCCCACCTCTCCTTCTGCACCGCCCCCTCCCCCCCCCCCCCCCCCCGCCACATATACACACACACCTGTGCTTGGGCCCCGGGGCTTGGAACATGGAGGGATTCCTTGAGGTGTGACTTCTTGATCGGTGGTCTCTCCAGGGGTCCCAAGCCTCCTGGCAGCCCCTGCCCCATCCTCCGGGGACTGTACAGGAACAAGGACGGAGTCACTGGCCCATGGCCCTTGCCCACAGATGAGAGCCTGTGGCTGCCAGAGCCCGTTCAATCCAGAGCTGAAGTCTTGTGGCCCCAGTGAGGCAGGATGGGGTCTGGCCTCCTCCCTCCCAGCTCCCACAGCCCTCCCGTCTCCAAGCAAGGGAGGGCGCTGGGGTAGAGGGAAGAGAATGGGGCGGGGCACCCAGAAGGTGGGGGGGAGGGCTGGGCTCTGGAGCCAGGGATGCTTCCTGCGGACATTCTGGACATTCGACTCCCACATTCCTGGCCATTCCAAAGACTCCTCACTCCTCCTCCCTTCCCCGGTGTAGGGGGAGGGCAGTGGCCTGGGTCTGAGCTAGTGGGCACGGGGCCTCTCTGGGAGGGACTGAGGTCTGGACTGGAGGGGCTGCCCTGAGGCCTGTCCGAGGCACCGCCCCTGGGGTCCTTGTGATTCTCATAAACAGGAAGCCCCCCCCGCAACGGTTGCAGACAGGCCCCTGTGTGTGCAGACGCTGGGCTCTGGAGGCCCAGCGGTCCTTGACCTCTCCGGCTGCTTCCTGTTAGCTGGGCCAGAGGAGAGAGAGGGAGACAGAAATGGCCTGAGATGGGGAGAGGCCTGAGGGAGTATGAGAGCAGCAGAGACAAGCACAGTGAGGCCGAGAGGGGGGAGGCCAGAAGTCTGGCCCATAGTAGGTGCTCAGGAAATAACACGGCCTGCGGCTGAGTAGGGAGGAGCGGGCCACTCTGGGGAGAGACAGAGGCACCCCACTCTGACTGAAGCCTGGCACATAGTAGGTGGTCAGCAAGCATGGGAGGCCTATGTTTAGGATAGGTGAGAAGGGAGTGTTCTTGGGGGAGTAGCACTACTGGGGGGGCTGGACTAAGGGGGCTCCCCTGGCCTGGCTGCTCCCTGTGTGTGGATAGCCCCCAAGACCCATTGTCCCTGTCTGGCTCCCACCCACACCACCCCCCACGGCTGGCTGGGCCAGGCCACTGTCTCAAGGCCCTTTATTTTTAAAATCCCTGTGGTGTTCCCACCCCAAACCTAAGGAGCGGTGCCAGCCACAGATCGGCCTGCGGCCTGGGCTCAGGGCCCAGAGGCACTGGGGGCGGGGCATCCAGCCAGCCCGCAGCTGCTGGGACAATTCCGGGAGGACAGCGAGGCCCCTGGGATGCCCCCACACTGGGCCCAAGGGGTTAGAACCCAGAGGCCCCCTGGGGCAGCAACCAGAGGAGCATGTTAAATCCAGGGACATATTCTTCTGCCCAGCGAACTTCTGTGTCCCTTCAGTCCACCAGACAAGTGTGAGCACAGCACCTACTGGGTGTTAAGGAAGGACCAGCAGGCTCGACCTTGAAGGGTGACAGGTGAGGTCTTGCAAGGATGCAAGTGCGACATCTGTGGAGCAGTTCTGGAAAGGACCCCCAGTTCCTCCCAGGCAGTGTGGCCATGGGCATGGCATGCGGCCTCTCTGAGCCTCGGGCTCCTCCAGTAAGAAGTGACAGTGAGAGCCACCGCAGAAAGCCATGAGCCACCTCCCTGCGCAGCAGTGAGCAGGGCAGCGGTGGTTCCCGCCCTCAGGGAGCTTAATGTCCTGGGTGAGGAGGAGGGGCCCCTGTACGAGCAAGGTCAAGGTAGTCTCTTAAGACACGGAGGAGGGACGCCTGGGTGGCTCAGTTGGTTAAGCAGCTGCCTTCGGCTCAGGTCATGATCCCAGCGTCCTCGGATCGAGTCCCACATTGGGCTCCTTGCTCGGCAGGGAGCCTGCTTCTCCCTCTGCCTCTGCCTGCCACTCTGTCTGCCTGTGCTCGCTCTCTCTCTAACAAATAAATAAATAAAATCTTAAAAAAAAAAAAAAACATGAGTTCACTCTTAAAAAAAAAAAAAAAGACACGGAGGAGAGGCACAGGAGGGAGCATGCCAGTGAAGTCTAGTGAGGCTAGGGGTGGCACCGAAGTTCATTTAAATGGGTGGTCTAGGGGCATCTGGGTGGCTCAGTCCTTAAGCATCTCTCTTCGGCTCAGGTCATGATCCCAGTGCCCTGGGATGGAGCCCCATAGTGGGCTCCCTGCTCAGTGGGAGGCCTGCTTCTCCCTCTCCCACTGCCCCTGCTTGTGTTCTCTCTCTTGCTGTCTCTGTCAAATAAATAAATAAAATCTTTAAAAAAAATAAAAGAAACAATAAAAGGTAAAATGTATCCCCTTAAATAAATAAATAAATAAATGGGTGGTCTAGTAGGC
This sequence comes from Taxidea taxus jeffersonii, assembly GCA_003697995.1. Lineage (NCBI taxonomy): Eukaryota > Metazoa > Chordata > Mammalia > Carnivora > Mustelidae > Taxidea > Taxidea taxus. The sequence continues at coordinate 138,142 of ML104790.1, forward strand.
TTCCGAGGAGGTGAAATGGGACTGACAAGGAGGCCGACTTTCACTTACCTTGGGAAAGAGTTTTCCGGGCAGAGAAAGATGCGATGTAAAGGCCCTGAGGCAGGGATGGAGGGGAGAGCCTCAGATCATGGGTAGCAAAGGACTTTGTAAACTCTGGGGGGCTGTGCACTTGCCCTTCCAAGCCTTCTTGGTATTGTCATTATGTCAAGTCTGGGGAGGAGACAGAAATGTCCCACAGACTCAAGCCGCCACTGAGGGCTGTCCGGGCATCCGTTCCCCTTCATTTACTCCACCTAGAGAATGCCAGCCTGGCTGGCTGGCCAGCCGAGGTGCGTGGGCCCTTGGCCTACAAAGGATGTTCACTCTGGCCCAACCCGTTTTCTCCTTTGATCCTCCCAATGGCTATGAGGTAGAGGAGGAGGTGCACTTATTATCACTGGGTCCATTTGATGGACGGGGAAACTGAGACCGGGGGTGGGCGCTAGATGGTGGCGGCAGCTTGCTGAGATCACCCAGCTCATTAAGGGCAAAACGAAGCCATGTGCCCAAGTGGCCTGGTTCCTAGGCGAGTCCGTTTCCCCCCTCAGTCGTCCCTTAAGACCTCCCCCGGGCCTCCCCTAAAAAGCATTTCCCTACCTTACCCCAGCATCTACGTTGGCACCCACAAACCAGCTCACAGACTCCACCAGGAGGTACCAGCCTCCCCCCCAGGCTCTTGCCAGAGAAGAATGTGGCCTGACCCTCCCCGCGGGAGCTCTGGCCAGCAGGCCTTGGCAGAAGAGACACTGGCTGAGTCAACAAGAGACTGGCAGGGGCTAAGCCTGCCCACCGAGTAGAGTCAGAGACCAAGAGGGGGTTGCCCATCTCCTGCCCCTCACTCTCCAGGCCATCTGCCCTCCTCCTGGTCTCTGCACCCCCCAACCGGCTTAACCCCTGCAGGCCTGCCCCGGGGGTGGCCTGGTGAGAATCAACTGGTCAGTCCCCTGCAGAGAGGTGCTGTGCGACCTCGGGTAGGCCAATCCACCTCTCTGGGTCTGTTTTCTCACCCATGAGGCCGCCTTTGTTGGCTTTGTGAATGAATAAAGGTTATTCTGTACAGAAAACCACACTGTCTCTGTGAGCTGCAGGGGGCGCTCCTGAGGACAAAGGTCCTTTCCCAGCTATCTCCCTTGATCACAGGCATTGTTATTCCCATTTAACAGATGAGAGGCACTTGGAGGTGAAGGAACTGGCCCCATCCATAGCTGGGTCTAATGGGAGACAGGTCTTCTGACTCCTGGGGGGACATTGGGAGAGGGGGATCCCCTGGGGGCCTCTGTGTGCAGCACCAGGAGGCAGAAGGAGGAAGAGTGAGCAGAGGTTATGGGGAGTCAATTCTGGCTCCTTTTCAGGGAGAAATTCTTGACTGGCAGAGCTGTCCTCTCGGGGTGAGCTCCCAGTCACCAGAGTGGTAGAGGCAACACCCAGCAGTCAGTGTTGCCTCTGAGCAAGTCCAGCCCCAGGAGGACATGTGTGTGGCCCTTCCCAGACACTGAGACTGACAGAACAGGGTCCCTTGGTAGCCTCAGAGCCTTTGCCCTCAAGGCAGCCAAGCACTGGGGACACCGCGGGCCTGGGCTTGAATCCCATGGGACCACTTCCGCACTGTGAGAGGTTGAGGAAGTCACTTTACCTCCTTGGCCTCAGTTTCCTCGTCTGTACAATAGGGGTGTGAGGATTAGAGTAAACCCAAGTAAAGCACCCAGCCTGGAGCTCAAGCTCGACCCAGACACTTAAGTGGTGTTTCATTAATGCTCCTCTGGCTTCTGATAACCTTCCTCTTGCCATCAGTCTCAGAGAGGAAGGAAAAAAACTGGAACTGAGAAGAGGTGGCAGAGAGGAGGATCATTGGGTGAACCCAAGACTTGGAGCCAGGAGCACAGGGTTTGAGCCCCAGCTCCACCAGGAACAGGATACCTGCTTCCCCTCCTCTGTAAAAGACCACGTCCTTGAAAGCCCTTCATCGACCCAAACGGGCCAGCTTTTGTTAGAAGAAAACAGATGGACCCGTGCATCCTGGAATGAGCCTATAGGGTGAGAAAGGAACCCCAAACCCCATCTGGATGGGGCCACGTGAAGCCCCAAGGGCGGGCGAGGCGACGGGGGTGGGGGGAGGGGGGGTGATCCTGGAGATGGTCAGGCCAAGGCAGCGCTGGCTTCCAGCCCACGGGCCTATCTCTCAGGCCAGGCTGGACCGCAGAGAATAGTCCATTGTTTCTGCTCCTCAAATACTTTTCCTGTCCCCCTTGCCCCTCCTTTCTCCACACCCCACCCCTACCTTGAGAACAAAGATCTCCTGGAAGACCCCCTCCTCACTCTCCTTCCATCTAGGCTCCTGGACGCCTGGCCCAGCTCTGGAGAACCTGGCTCCTTCACCCCTGGGACAACAGGGTCACCAGGCCCAGACCCTTTGGCCGCCCTTCCCCACCTCCTGCAGTTACGGCCCCTCAGACCCCCACTCCCCCCTCCATCCATCCATCGGACTGTCCTCCTCAGGGGTGGGGCTAGAGGAACTGACCCTACATCCTTCCTAGCCCCCGTCCAACTTCTTGTCCTGTTCTCCAAGAGCAAGGGAGCCTGGCGACAGGGAGGGGGCGGGGGAGCCTTTCCCCGCCCCCATTTCCCTGCAGAGCAGGGAACAAGGAATCAGAGCTGAGTTGGCCTGCAAGGGTCCAGCTGAGAAAACTCTTCCACATGGCCAGCCCTTTTCCCAGAGCCTGGAATTCCAGAGGCGTTTCCGGCCCTGACAGCTGCCTGCCTCCAGAAGCTGAGCTCTCCCTCCCGGCCTCCTCTCGGCCACGCCCTCCCAAATACCCTTGGGATTAACTCCCATCCTAACCCCACCATCCCAACAAGCCACTCACACCCAGGCATCACCCCTAGAAACAGCTGAGCAGGACAGCCAGGGACTAATCTGCCATCACCTGGCCCTCAGGCCACCCGCCAGCCCCGCGGCGGGGCCCCATTGTCCCTCATCACTCAGTCGTCACTCCAGCCGACTCCTCATGGGGCACACACTCGTGCCAGACACACACTTAGTGTGCTCAGCCTGGCTCACATGCCTTTTGCTTTGCACAGCTTCACACATCTGTAGAGAGCCCCATCCTGCCTCCTCCAGGAAGCCTTCCTGGGAGCCCTGCCAAGTCCGTGCTCTGTCTGAGCCTTCGCTGTCTGTGAGCCTGTGTGTTTCATCATTAGGGCTGGGAGCAGGCACCAGTAGGCACTCAGCAGATGCTCACCCACACCAAAGGCAGCCCTGGGGAGTGTGGCTTCCGGGGGCTCCCAGCTCTGCTGTGGGCTGGCTGGGTAGCCCTGACAAGACCTGCCTTTTCTGGGCCTCAGTGTCTCCACAGCCCTCTGAGGCCCTGACACTCCACAACCAGTGTTGACTCCTGGGGCTCTCCTGTAAAGAGGAAGGAATGAGAGGACGGAAGTTTCTTTCCAGAAGGGTCTCCGTCCCATGGCTCCCTCAGAGCACATTTCTGTCCTCAAGGTACACCAGGGGAGAATGACCTGGGGCTAGCTTGCTGTCTGGTCTATTAGTGAGGAAACCCCAACCAGGATCCCAAAGCACCCCACTCCCAAGGGCAGCCCTCGCTGGGGGCAGAGCAGCAGCCTAAGCTAGCTCAGGCCACAGAGGGCCCGGCATTCAAGGCTTCTCTCCCATCCTCTATAGTAGACCCTTCCTAGCTCATCCTCTACCCTTCTGGCCCCTGTTCTCTACCCACCTCACCTACAGGCCATGATTCCCCAAGATACTAATCACAGCTCAAATACCACCTCCTCCAGGAAGCCTCCCTGGGCCTCCTCAATCAGCCTGCTAGCTCCCTGGCCCCTTCTACCACTGTTTTGACCCTTCGTCCTCACCAGTATCTTGCCTGTGTCTTCTCTACCAGACCAGAAGTCTTTGAGAGTAGGAACTACACTCCTTACTCACAGCTGCCTCCTCACAAGACACCCTGCCTGGGGGCCTGACCCACAGCAGGAACTTACTTAAAATGTGGATATGGGTTGGTCCAACTTGCAGATACACACTGGGCTGTACAGGTTAGAGCATGGGGTGGGGGGTAACCCCCTTGGCGCCATTGCCAGTCTACCCTAGCAGACAACATAATCTGTCTCATGAACTTCCTCAGGCACCCAGTGCTGTCCCCTCCCCCTGCAACGCCTAGATACATCTGAGCCCCTGCTGGGAGTCTGGCCCATGGAAACTCTCCCTAGAGTGGTCCTAGGAGGAGGGTTCCTGCCCTTATGGTGAGGGCAGTCAAGTTCAGGGGACAAGGACCCCCTTCGGATGCAGCCTGTGACCATGCATTTCCCCAAATGTGCCAGGAGTACTGGGAGACCTTCTCCTGGGAGACTTAGAAGGCCAACAGACATCAATATGAAGGATGGACCAGGTGCAGGGGAGAGGCTTGCTCTGAAGGAGGACCTCCAGGAGGAGGCGACATTACAAAGCAGCCCATCAAGGATGTTTCGCCCCAGGGTGACCCACTGATGAAGGTGAGCAGGTCTGTGAATGTGAGAAAGATGAAGACAAGTTCAGAGACCATGCTGCTCAGCAGAAACCAGGTGTGAGTCGATGTAAGGGGATGGGCAGGATGAACATGGAAAGAACGAGTGAGCGCATGAAAGGATACAGGGGTGGGTAGATGGGTGTGGGTGGGGCTAGTGGGTCAGCTGAGGAGTGGGTAAGTGGTTAGGTGATTGGATGGGTAAGGGGTCAACGGATGGGTAAGTGGGTGGGTAAATGAGGGTTGGAGGGGGAGTAGAGGGATAGATGGGAGCGTGGGTGGCATGTAGGAGGATGGAATGGTGACTGCATCCGTAGATGGATGGGCCACTTGCTACTCAGGAGAGAGAGAGTACTGGGAACACCCATCAATGGACCAAAAAGCCCAGGCAGACTTTGGGACGGAAAGGGTACATGCTAAACTCCCTAGGGAGGGGCCGGGATGAGGGCTGATAGATGTGGCCAAGCCAACTCACTCAGCTCAAGGATCCCACTCCAAACCTCACTGGAGCCGGTGGGCAGCCACTGGCATTCTTGAGTCCCCAAGAGAGAAGTGTCCCTCTCTAGCTGTTCCCTGAGAGGACTCCCCGCCCAGAAACTGCCTCCTGCGCATAAGCCCCAAGCCTGAGCCCACCCAGTCTGCAGGGGTGAGTTGAGGGGGCAGCTGAGCTCTGTGATTTGGCCCAACTCCACCCCCCACCCACCCACGGCCCCCTTCCTCCGGGACAGAGGAGGAGCTAATAGTGGCTCCTGAATTCTAGGCAGCCAGAACCCGCTAGCAGCTCCCAGTCCCTGGCTGGGACACATTTGTTCTGCATTCTACACGGTGATTACAGCTCCCCAGGGTTAACCCGTGCACTCCTGGACACAGACAGCCCCTCCAGAGGGGAAGGAAAGGGACCCTGAGAAATTGGTGGAGGAAAAAAAAGCACAGGAAATGGGGACTGCCTAGCATTTCATCCTTCACAAGGGTGCCAAGATCCCTCCATTCTACCCATTTTCCAAAGGGAAAAACTGAGTTGGATCCTTAAATCAGGAAGAGAACAAGGAACAGGAATACAGCCTACATGGAGAGGTAACTTCTATCTGGAGAGAGGCTTTGAATGAAGGGAGAGAGCCACTCTTAGCCTCAGTTTACCTCTCTGTAAAATGGGGCCCAAAAAAAAAAAATTCCTGACTCACAGACTGCCTTGCCATGTGCTAGTGGAGACCAAGTACCTCGCACATAGGAAGAAGGTTCTCAGCCACTGGTTCCCTGGCCCCAGCCCGGAGCTGGAGAGGATGGAGGGAGAGTGCAGCAGGCTGTAAGCATTCCCACTAAGACTGCCTTCTCAGCCATCTCTGTGGCTGGCGACAAGTAGCAAATATCTGCCCTGGTATATACCATTTTAAAGACGAGAAACTAGAGGATCAGAGAGGCCAAGTGCTTTTCCCCCACTCACACAGTGCCTGGGAAGCCGCTTGAGCCAAGTTTTAGGTTCAAGGCCTTTGACACGGCACTAAATTGCTTCCTTTGCCAGTTGTTCTAGGGAACCTCTGGCTAGAATGTCAGTAATTTATTGTCTAAATAGGTCACCTTTGAGAGTAAAAGGAAATGTTGTTAATACGCTGAGGGGCGCCTGGCTCGCTCAGTCGGTAGGGCCTGCTACTCTTGATCCCAAGGTTGTAAGTTCAAGCCCCACGCTGGGTATAGAGATCACTCAAAAATAAAACCTTAGAGGGGTGCCTGGGTGGCTCAGTGGGTTAAAGCTGCTGCCTTCCGCTTGGGTCATGATCCCAGGGTCATGGGATCGAGCCCCATGTCGGGCTCTCTGCTCTGCGGACAGCCTGCTTCCTCCTCTCTCTCTGTCTCTCTGCCTACTTGTGATCTCTGTCTGTCAAATAAATAAATAAAATCTTAAAAAAAAAATAAAATAAAATAAAACCTTAGAGGTTCCTGGGTGGCTCAGTCGGTTAAGTGTCCAACTCTTGATTTCAGCTCAGGTCATGGTCTCAGGGTTGTGGGATCGGGCCCCGTCTCAGGGTTGTGGGATCGGGCACGGGGCCCCAAGGCTCCGTGCTTGGCATGGGGTCTGCTTGAGATTCTCTCTCCCTCTGCCTCCTCCCCTCTCCTCTCTCTCTTTCTCTCAGATAAATAACGCTTAAAAAAAGTTTTAATAACATCTTTTAAAAGATAAAATAATTGTGCTGGGCCCATCCTGGGCAGACAGGGAAGTATGGCCATCGTGCCAGAGCAGAAGGCTTTGCGCAAATCACTGCACGGCTCTGCAAAATGGACATGAGACAGTATTACCCCTATGGGGCTCTCATGAGGATTAAATGTGGCAGTGCCTGTAAGAGGCTGTAGGGCCCAGTATACCCTCGATGCTCGATGCTCAATAAATGCTAGTTATTACTACCACTATTAAGGATAATAGCTCCTAGTCCCTGCCTCCGTCACTGTCCTTCCAGTCCCTTCCTGGCTCAGAGAAAGGGCTTCCAAATACACATCTGACTCACACTGCCGGCTGGCTCCCCATCCTGCCCGGGAGAGGCTGAACACCGGGCCCAAGGGTAAGCCCCCACCACCTGGCCCAGTTCTCTCCCAGCCCTTGACTGTGCCCCCGCTCTCATCCCTGCCTCTCAGGGGTAGTCTCCCTTCTTCCTCACCCGTGCTCTTCAGCACCCTTAAGACTGTCCTGAGTTCCCCCAGGACAAAGCACCTCCAAGCTGGACCCCAAGGAAAGGGCTCTGACCCGTGGTAATCTCAGTCCTACTGCTGTGCCATCCAAGCAGGTGCCGGAATTCTTTGGGCCTCAGTGGAAGGGGATACCACTGAGGTGGTGGGGATACCGGTTCCTCTGTCCAGCTGGGAAAATAACCCCGTGCCTTGCTGGTCAGTGTGAGGATTCAGGGAGCCAATGCCAGAGGGTGAGTCCTCTGTCAACAGCAAAACCTTGTCTCCTCCACCTGAGCGTAAACTCGGGCCTCCTCCCCAGCCCGGACATCACACTCAGACGACTTCCTCCAGCCACACCCGCCTCCTCCAGGGGATCCTTAGCTCCAAATCTTTGCTTGTGCAGTCTCCCAGCAGGTGCGTGTGCATTTCCCCCTCCATTCCCCCTGCCTACATGTCCTTTACAGCTTAAGTCAACTTCGCCTTCTCTGGGAAAACTTGCTGGGCCCCTCCTCTCTCCTTGAGGTTGTTAGGGGTCTCTGCAATGACAGCCCTGGGGACTTCCTGCCTGTCCCCAGGGAACTCACAGTATCAGAGGAGGGGGGGAAAAAAGAGGCAGGGATCAGAGCTCTATCTCCCCTCCTTGAGGACCTGTGCAGGGCGGTTCCCTGCCCCTCCCAGGTGGGGTTGGGGGGTGCTCAATAAAGCTTTTGGAACCCATCCGCCTGAGGTGTGGTCTTACCACCATTGAGTACCTGTTCAGCAGGCCTCCTAGATGCTGACAGAGCAGAGAACAGCTAGGAACGTAACATCTGCTGCCTACTATTATCCTATTTTACAGATGGGAAACTGAGGCCCAGAAAGGATAAGCAGTGGCTAGGGCCGGGGAGGAAACCAGGGGGTTGGGTTCTAGGGCCCCCATCCTTGACTACCAAACCACACACCACTCTACAAGTTACCTCCTGGGGTCTGCTCCCGGGTCTGGCTCAGTCAGGTCTGTGCCCCAGCACCCCTGAGGCCTGCACTGGACTGAAAGGAATCCGGGATTGGGAGAAAGGCAGTGGGCATCCCAACTTGTAGAACTCGGGGTCTACGCGGGTCTTCCCGGCATTCAAGGCCCGGGAGACCCGAAGGGAGCGGCTGGGGAGCCCAGGAGCCAGAGTCCTCAGGTCTGGGCGCCCCGAGGCCCCGCGGGGAGCCAGTGGGAGAGGGGAGGGCTGCCGACGACGCGCGTCGCCAACCCCCCCCTCCGGCCCCGGGCACCCGCACTTTCCCCGGGTCCCCCCCTGCGGGGGGCCGCGGGCCAAAATTCCGGCCCCGCGCCCGGGCCGCCCCCAGCTCCGGCTCTCGCCGCCCCTCGGGGCGGCCCGACTGGTGCCCCGGAGGGGGCCCCGGCCCCGCCCGCGGGCGGGAGGAGCGAGGCGCGGGGAGGGAGCGCGCCCACACCCCGCCCCCGCCCCCGGAGCCAGCCCGCGGAGCCCGCGGCCAGGGCGGCGCAGACCGGCCCAGCCACTCGCCCGGGCTGCGCGCCGCGACGCGCTGCCGCCACCCCTGCCGCCGCGTCCGCCCCTCGGCCCCCGGCCCCCGGCCCCTGGGGCTCGCAGAGCGAAGGTAACAGCGCCACCCGGGTGGGCGTGGACGCTGGCGGGGGGAAGCCCGGCACCCTCCTAGGCACCCGGGAGCTGGGGTGGGGGAGAGGCCAGGCGGCCCAAGGCGCGCCGGGTGCCAACAAGGAAGGCCCAGCCGCCGGCCGCGGGAGCGGCGCGGGGTCCCTCCAAGTTTGGGGGTTGTTTTGCACTGTCCCCGGCGAGCGGAGGGGCGCAGAGTTGGGGTGGGTGAGCGGTAAAGCGGGCTGCGGGAGGAGGGGGCGAGCGGAGGGCCGTCTACGCTCCTTCCTGCCCTGGGAAAGGAAGGGAAGGAACGGGGAGGGGGCGATGTCCCGGAATGTCGGGCCCCTTGGCGAGGCCGGCGTGGAGAGCGGGAAGTGGGGGGCGGGAGGGACGGCTGGGGAGATGGACCAGGCACCCTGCCCCCTCCCCAACCGCCGCATTCCAGGCCGAGCAGCGGATGAGGTCATCCCGTCCGGTTCCCCTCGGGCCACGGCAGCCGGCTGTCCCCTTCTCCCGCGGAGCGACCCTCCCCATTCTAAACCCCTGTTTTATGGCCAAAGTCTTTCCCGGGACTTCCAGCACCGACTGGCCTCGAGATTGTTCTATCCTTGCCTCAACCAGGCAAGACCCGCGAAGTCTGAAGCCCATTTTCTAGACCGGGAAACTGAGGCCTTGAGAGGCAGAGGGACCCGCCAAGGCCGCGCCAAACGCCTTTCGGGAACTGGAAACCAGGACTGGGGGACACTTGGTCCGTGGCCAACCCGCTCCCCGAGTAGAGGGCTTCGGCCCTAACTTGGAGTGGTGGGCCAAGAAATGTCTCCCGCGCCGCCCCCCGCCCCGCCCCGCTCTTCCCTTCACTCCCCTGTGGTCCTTGGTGCTCCCTCCTAACCCCCTCAGAGTCCAGCAACAGGGTCCCTGCTGCGACTTCGGACCGCTTGATGCCCTTTTTCTGGTTTCAGTTTGCCCCTCTCTCCACGTGTGTGTGTGGGGGGGGGGGTGCTTCAAGGGCTACGAGGGTCCCCATGGAGTTAATCTTTTATTCTAGGGCCAGTCCTGATCCAGGCAAGGCCGCCCTGTCCAGCGGTACTGGTGGTGTTACCCAGCTGGACACCAGTGGGGAGGGGGCTGTGTGCATGTGCGTGGCCTCCCCGGTGACAGGTGGCGCTCTGGCAGGCACGCGGGTGACCCCCAGGTGAGCCCGAGGGTGCAGCCGCCCAGCCCCTGCCCTCCCCCAATGTCAGACAGCCCCCTCCCTCCACCGCACCATGGAGCCTCCACAGCGGCCCCTGTCGGCCGCTGTGAACGCGTGGTCCCTGCCTCCCGCCTCAAACCTTGTCCTTTGCGGTCATTACCACCATTGAGTAACCTCTTCCCAAGTGCCTCCGCCTGACTATCCTCTGTAGACTAAATACGAGGACTGCTGGGACCTTGAGGCTGCTCGCTGACCACTCCTGCCCAGGTCACGGGCACTGAATCCACACAGTTGAGTCTCCTGCCTCCCAGGCCTGCCCTTCCTGAGCTCAGCTGCTGGGCATTGCCTCCTCCAACAACCCTCCCTGGGCCCTTGTGGTCCTTCCTCTGCCCTGGCATTTACTAGTGGTGGTGACAGAATCCCAGGGAGGCTCCCGGCCACAGCATTTTCTTTGCTCTGTGACTTGGGGCCGGTCAGCCCCCTTTTCTGCACCTCATTTTGTTCACCTGTAAAATGGATGGCGTGAGCATTAACAGGTAGTAATTCTGGGCTGGTGGGGAGGGAGTAGGCCTTGCACTGGGACACCTGGAGCCCCTCTTCCTCTAGGGCCAGGTGGGTGCATCTGATCTTCCCCAGTAAACCCTGCAGTCAGCACCTGAAGCCAAGTAGCTGGGACCAAGGGGGCCCCAAATGAGAGATGTTAGGGCTAGCATGTTGGGTTTGAGCTGGAGGTAGGTGCCCTGCTCCAGGAACTGGGGCTCTTACAGCTCCTCTGGGAAAGGACCAGCTCTTGATGTTTGTTCTTGTTTCCACGTGGGAAAAGAGGTCTCCCGTAGCAATGCCCTGCCCTTGACCCCACAACCACTCTATGGGCAGGGTCTCTTTCTTGCAGTGTGCAAGGTAGGGGGTGAGGACAGACCTTCCAGAGGTGCCCAGAGGCATCCGGGAGGCAGGAGCATCCCAAGATTGGGGCAGAAGCTGGGCTCGCAAGTCAAAGTGGCCATGGGGATTCAGTGGGCACCAGAGCCCCTTTTGCTGAGACAAGAGCAGCTACTTCGTGGTGGGGGCTGGGAGAGCAGTGGGTATAGCCACAAAGCAGACATAGGGACTCCTCACATGGCATCTCAGGGTGACCTCCCCGGTTCCTTCCCCCTCCCAGAAAGTCACCCCTCATCTTTGCAGAGCTCGGAAACCTGACCCCTGCCATGTACCTGCTAGGTGACCTTGGCCAAGTCCCTTCCCTCTGAACCTTGGCTCTCCCTGTAAAAATGGGCTAACCCCTCAGCTTTGCAGGGCTCTAGGAGTCTGATGACGTCATGTACTGGTTGGCCAACTGCAGAGTGCTCCGTAACTTCAGCAAACATTCCACGAGGACTTGGTGCTGGGGGTGCCAGGGAAAAGGATGATTCAGACACCCCCCCCAGGGGGAGGAGTTAGCGTTGGGGGAGGATCTGAAGGTGGGAAGGGAAGAGAATGTAGTCAGAACAAAGCAAGCTTTGTTTTATTGCTTTCTTTGTTTTTATCTTGTTATTTAACCTATTTTGAATTTCAAATAACATTCAGAGGGCAGTATTGAGATTTTTCTGCTTGGAGGTGGCTGCAGAAGTTAAAAAAAAAAAAAAAGTTGAGGCACAGATCTAGGTGTTCTTGTTAAGGATTATTATCAACTTTTATCAGCTGAGGTCCCAGGTCCTTGGCAATAGGTGACTTGCTCAAGGTCATACGGTAAAGCTTTTTCCCACCCACCCACCTACCTGCCCTCCCTTGGAAGGTGGCAAGGGGTGATCTTTCAGCAGGAAGGTCGTTGTAGCTATCTCCTGCGACTGAACCCCTGTTGATACGGCACTTGCCACATGCAGAGCCCAAGCTGGGTACCAGGAGGGAGGGAGACGGGAACATCAAGACAACGGCCACGCCTTCACAGTGTGTTGCCAATTTGGGGAAACAAGACTCGGCTCCAGGAGCCAGTCAAAGGCTATGTGAGTCAGAGGCTCTGAGTTCAAGTTTTGACTAGCTCTCTTGACGTGACCTTGAGCAAACTTGGACCCTCTCTGGGCAACAGGAAAACCAGAGATCAGACCACAGGCTCATAGGCGTCCTCCAGGGATGGGATCAGACCAAGAGAAGCTTAGAGAAGAATGGGGGGGGGGGCGGCGGTGAGCAAGGACTAGCTTCCGGCACCAACTAAGCTTTTTCCAAAACTTGTTCCCTGCCTCAATTTGAAAATAGTAAAGTTCTTCCCTGCGGGCCTACTCAGAGCCTTGAATCTGCTCAGGCATGCAGTCGGCAGCTGGGAAAAGCCACTTTTGACCACAGGATCCTTTTTCCAGGAAGCACCTTGAAGGCGGAGGGTTCTGAGGAAACTCGGTACAGACTATTTACACAGCAGTTCCCAAAGCCCGTGGCAGGGCACCACCTCCCTCCTGGCCTCTCTGAGTGGAAGACAGTTTAACCCACAGAGAAGGGGGGTAATTTGCTCAACCTGGCAGCAGAGGAGACTGTTGCTTGGGGCTCAAGGGCTCTGAGTTGGTGGGGCAGGGTAAGGGATGGGCTGTGCCTTGCCCACCCCCCTTTTTTTTAACAAGAAGCTTTTTTTAAGATTTTATTTATTTAGTTGACAGAGAGACACAACGAGAGAGGGAACACAAGCAAGGCGAGTGAGAGGGAGAAGCAGGCTTCCCACTGAGCAGGAAACCTGATGTGGGGTTCGATCCCAGGACCCTGGAATCATGACCTGAGCCGAAGGCAGACGCTTAATGGCTGAGCCACCCAAGCGTCCCTGCCTTGGCCTTTTGACCGGGTAGACTCAAGCCAGTCAGTTCACCTCTTGGTGCTGCCATTGCTGTAAAACAGTGCCTCCCTCAGGGCTGTCGTGTGAGTTTCATGAATGACAGAGGTAATTTACCAGCACTTAGTAGGTGCTTCCCAGATGGTGTGGCTGTAAGGACCATCCACGCTTCTTCCCGCTGCACATCTCCAGTGGACAGCTGTGTGGATTATTCTGTCCCCCCTCCCAGCAGACCCTGCTCAGTGGCAACCACAATGCCGACCTCACCACTATCATTTCCTTTGCCTACTCTTCATTGTCAGGTGCCTGGAATTATACAGCTTGTCCTCCTCATGCACCAGCAGTGGCGCCCATCTCTGTCGATGGGTGTAGTCCCCTGCTCTCCCTCGCGATGATTTGGACCCAGGATCCCCTGGGCCCACCATCATTTTCTCTCTTTCTTTCAGGAATCTACCCCTGGGCAGAGAGGGGCTGTCCACACTTGAGGCACACCTGTCCCTTCCCTGTTCTGAGACCGAACACCTACAGGGGCTTACCCAGGGCCAGGAGGCAGGCCCCAGGGAGAGAACAGCCATGGGCCTTCCACAGCCGCAGCCTTTGGGGGCGACACCTTAGGAGCGCAGGGGGTGAGGGGGGCAGCCTTCGTGCACCCCCTTCCGCGGGGAAGGAGGGAGCTGAAACTCGGACCCCAAGCCCAGGCCCCGGGCAGGGGCATGGACCAGCAGCTGTGAAGAGCCAGAGCTGATGCCAGGCCCCCAGGGGGCAGGAAGAGCCCCCGCCATGAGCCTGGGCAAGCTCTCACCCGTGGGCTGGGTGTCCAGCTCACACGGGAAGAGGAGGCTGACGGCAGACATGATCAGCCCCCCACTCGGGGACTTCCGACACACCATGCACGTGGGCCGTGGCGGGGATGTCTTCGGCGACACCTCCTTTCTCAGCAACCATGGGGGCAACTCGGGGAGCACTCACCGCTCACCCCGCAGCTTCCTGGCTAAGAAGCTCCAGCAGGTGCGGCGGGTGGGGGCGCCGCCCCGGCGGATGGCCTCCCCACCCGCACCCTCCCCTGCTCCACCCGCGGTCTCCCCGATCATCAAGAACGCCATCTCCCTGCCCCAGCTCAACCAGGCCGCCTACGACAGCCTCGTGGTGGGCAAATTCACCTTCGACCGCAGCCCTGCCAGCTCCACGGACGGCCGCTCCAGTTACGGTGAGGGCCCGGGCTCACTGCTCATTCTGTAGGTGCTGAAGGGGTTTAATGGGTCAGCTTAGCCTCCAGGTGGCCGCTTTTCCCCCACGTTAGTTTGGTTTCCCCACGGAGGTCAGGCCCAGACTGCAGACCTTGGCTGGAGTGGGGGCCAAGGGGGACAAACCAGCTCACTCCCCAAGACATGCTGAGGTTGAGAGGTGAGGAGCTTGGGTTGGAGTCCTGCCAGCCTCTAACCTGCCCTGCTATGTCCGGGCCCCTGGTCGAGCCAGCGCATCCCCTCCTGTCCCCTTCAACCGAAGCAACCCTCTTGCATCAGAATGACAGAGTGGAGAGACTGGGAGTCTGGGCTCATGATTAAAATCCTGGTTCTTCCTGATGTCCAGCAAGCCAACTGACCTCTGTCCACGAGGGTCGTTGGGTCGTAATGGGTCCACGAGGGTCGTTGCTGGGATTCACAGATGGGATAACATGCATCGGGTATGGCCCCGAGTCGCAGAGTAGGTGCTTGGGACACAGGACCCACTGCTGTGTCGTTATTTGAACAGAAGTTCCTGTAACTTGACCAGTTTGGAAAAAACACAGGGACAGAAGCCAGAGGTCTCTCCTGCTATGGGGGCGTGTGGCCAGGGCCACTTGGGAGCCACGGCTCAGCTCACCTGGGAAGCAGAGCCCCTGCTGCCCCCTGGTGTTCGTTCCCTGCCATGTGGCTTTGCCTCACCGCCAGGGGCTTCCTCCAGTGCTCCGCCTTCCTGCTGCGCTCCTCAGATCTCCACTGGGGGCTGGTCCGCAGTAAACACACTGGGCCTCCCGCCTGGCGGTCCTGGAGCGAGACTGTGGTCCAGAGGCCCTTCGCAGGGCATCTGCCTGTCCTTTGAGTCTGTGATTTCTGTGCAGTCAGACCCTGGCTGCTGGTTCTCTCCCTGTGCCTACAAACCAGCCCACAAGCTGTGGGTTCGCCTGCAACCCTCGGCCCCTGTCACGGAAGAGCACCTGGGACCATGACCATCATTTGGGACTGAAAGCCAGGAGGTTTGAGCTCCAGACTTGGCTCCACCCCCTCAGACTCTGTGACCCAGGGCAAGCCCTTCCCCGGGTCCCCAACTGAGTCTTACTTTCTTAATCTGCAAAATGGAATGAGGACTGTGTGTCCATTTTGCACTTTTAGACTTGATAGGAAGATCCTATGAGATACCCCAGGGCTCACTATATTGGAAAGGGAAGAAACAGGCCAGATGGGAGAGTGACATGCTGAAGGCCACTTAGCAACTGGGCCTGGTCCTGGCTCTCCCCTCCCCAATTCCTGGTTAGGGACCCCAGCTATGACCCTGCTCCCCATTTTTCTTCCAGGCGTGGACTCTGGGTTCTGCACTATCTCCCGCCTGCCTCGCCAGGAAAAGCCTCGTGACCGAGACCGTGATAGTACCTTCCCCCCAGAGTCGGGGCTTCGCCGCTCTGACTCCCTCCTGTCCTTCCACCTGGACCTCGACCTTGGCCCGTCTCTCCTCAGTGAGCTGCTTGGGGTCATGAGCCTTTCAGAAGCCTCTGCAGCTGAGACCCCAGCCCCTGCTGCCAGTCCCTTAGCCCCTGCCTCAAGCCCCCAATCCCGTGGACACTGCCCCAATGGGGTAACTACTGGGTTGGGCCCAGCAGCTGAGATGAGGGCCAGCCCCGTGGAAGAGTGTCCCCGTGCACCTGCTCACATGGCCCCTGGCAGGCACTGGGGAGCAGGCTGGGGGGACAGGGACAGGCAGGGCAGCCACCACCACACTGAGATAGATTCCTGGCCGGAGCCAGGGAAGGTGCTGCCCCAGGCTCGGGCTTCTTGGGAGAGCCTGGATGAAGAGTGGGGGGCTCCCCAGGCAGCCAGCAGGGCCCCCGTGCCCAGCACAGTGCAAGCAAACACCTTGGAGTTTGCCGATGCTGAGGAGGACGATGAAGTCAAGGTGTGAGCTCAGGACCCTGCCTGGGCCCAGGGCACCACCCGGGAACAGCCCAGGTGCAGAGCCTGCACCTGACAACTAGGTCTCTCCATGACTGATGGGAGAGCCAAGTCGCCCCTCAGCTCCTCCACACCTCTGCAGGACAGACGAGGAAGGGAGACCAGGGGAGACCAGGCTTGTTCTGGGTCCTGTTGGGCTGCATTGCCCAGCCTCCCCTGCCACTCTGGACCCACGGCCATTCCTGAGGCCCACCCCCACCCCTGTGCCACCCCCCACTGGTTGTGGAGGGCCCAGCCTCACAGTGCAGCCTTTGTGCTGGGAAAACTGTCCTTGCTGGGGGTGGAAGGGGGGGCAGTGGGGTGCATACCACACAGGGCCTTTGTCTTCTCTCCCAAAGGGACCGCCTGTCCCTATCTCATCCTAGAGCTGCCCCCAGCAGGGTCCCTGCTGCATCCCCGAGAGCCCCAGCCCTTGCCTAAGGCTGCTTCCCTGACATTACAAACCTAACCCCTGGCTTATCCCAAAAGTCTCAGAGAAAAGTCAGGTGTGACCTCACAGGGGAGGAATCCCACCTTCCTGTGCACCCCAGACCCGCTTCTGGGTCCTGATTAAAAAAAGCTTTTTGATAAAAGGTGTCCTGCAAGATGCTTGGGGACCTGGGAGTACAGGGTCCCCTCCACCTGCTTAAACAGCCTCCCATCATGTTTGGAAAACCAAAGAATCACGCCTGCCCCCCCATCACCCACACCCCTGGGGGCCCCCAGTGAGGGGAGGGGCCGAGGCAGGGGGTAATGAGTAACCAGGTTGGAATGAATGTTCTGGCGATAAAGAGGCCCAGGTGGGAGCCTTATCTACAGTTCCTGGAACAGCCCCTGGCCCAGGTGCCTGGAACCAGGGCCTACCCCGTGATCCCAGGGGGCAGCTTGGCGCTTGGCCTGGTGATAATCAGAAACAAATAGGCAGCAGTGGGTGCGTGCAAGTGTTTGGGAGCAGGTCCCGACCCCCACCTTGCAGCCCTGTGACCTCGTGCCTCAGTTTCCTTCTCCGTAGCATGAGGGCTGAGGGCATGATAATGTATGGAAAACACTGGCCATGGAAAGACTGGATAAAGACAGGTTCTTTTGTTGGTTCTTAGCCTTAGGGGAGGAGAGCAGAGTCCCAGGGGCAGGAACCGCTTGTCCTGTGTGAGTGGGTAGAGGAGCTCGGGAGAGGGCGTCTGCACCTGGGGTCTTTACTCCAGGGAGGTGCTGTCCCCTTAGTCGATCTTAAAGGAGGAGACACTCAGCCCGTCCTGCACGCTCAGGTAGCTCAGGTGGCTGTGGCCCAGCCTGTTGGGAAAGGTCAGCTGGTGCCCATCTGGCAGCTTCACTTCGAATCCGTCATTCCCAAAGGTCACGGTGATCTGTGGAGGGAGGAGGGTGTCAGGGAGGCAGGAGGCCACGGAAGTGGGCCGGTGCAGCCCGAGGTGGCTCAAACAGTGCCAAAACGTGTCTAGGCCAGGGGACCCTACCCTCTGGGCTCTCCCAGTGACCTCCTCCTCAGGCGCCTTTCCCCTTAGACCTCACCTTGACCTCTGACCCTGGGCTGAAGCACATGTGACCTTCCCGTTGCTCCTGCCCCCAGCTGCCGTCCCGCGAGTTGCAGACGATAGTGGAGTCACCGAAGCGTGGGTTGAAATGCAGGTTGAGCTTCTCCGATCCCTGGCCCAGATTAATCACAAATCTGCCGGGAAAGGGGTGACAAGTCAGGATTGGGGGCCAGCCCTGGGGGAAACTGCTTGGGTTGACCACAAGCTGAAAGGATCAAGAGAGAAAGTGTTAATTGCAGCCCGTAGGCGACAACCCAGTCAACTTAGCATGGGGAGTACCGCGTCCCATTTGGTGCCCAGACTGAGGCTCTGGACGGGAGGGTCACTGAGAGTGACAGTCTCCGGAATTGGCAGTGCCCATCCTGGGGTGGGGGGGAACTGCTGTCCTCAGGTATCTGGAGGCCTACTGAGTTTGGCCCTAAACATTTAAGCTAAGATTTAAACGTTAAATGTGAGCTCCCTGTCCTTGCAGGTGCTCGATCAGGGGTTGCGTGAGTTCTTAACAGCATCTCTACAGCCTGGCTCAGGCCGTCAAGGTGCCTGAGAGGAGGACACTCTGAGTCACAAAGAGGGTGCCTTCAGCGGGGGGTCTCAGACCCAAGGGATCACAAATGTCTGTGAACTTGAGGAACCCAAGTAGGGGGAGGGGGTGACCTTGCTCTTGGCTCCTCCCACCTACATCAGCCTGCCCCTTCCCAACCAAAAGCTCATGGAGATCGGCCCCAAGAAATTCTCTATGGGTTCAGCACACAGGTAGACCCTGATGCTGAGCTGTAACCTGGGGAGGGTCACCGAGGCCCCTTCTAATGGAGAGGAGGCAAGTGAGACCCCTGGCGCCTCCTGGTGGCTGTCTCTGGTGTAACATGTGAGAGGCTGGCCCTCTGCCGGTTCAGGGGGCAAAGAGGGTGATGGAGGGGGCGGGCGTGGGCTTTCAGTAGACACTCCTGACCCCCAGGGTGCTGGGCAGAGCTCCAGAGGCTTCTCCACCTGCTCTTTCAACATCTTTGGGGATCACGGAGTTGAGCATATAGCATGAGCTGTGAAATTCTGAGGGTCCCCAAGCAGCCTCAGCCGTGAAGGCAGGCCCCTCACAGGAGAGGAGCCAGCGGGGAGTGGGGAGGGGTGCGTGGGAGGGTGTGCGAATGAGCAAGGATGTAAAGAAGGTCCCTTTGGGCTGAGGTCGCAGTCCTCTGTGTGCATCTCGCAGAGCTGCCCTGCCGGCCCCCACCTTCCAGGCCTCTTCTCGGACTGTGGACAGCTCCCCTGCCCCCTTCTGCCCCACCCCCACCCCACCCCACCCCCTCGCTCCCCGCCCCTCCCCTTGCTCACCCATCAGCATCACTGGCAATCTTGCCCTTGATCTTCAGGGTTGTCCCCAACTTCATGTCCATGTTCGTTATCTCAAATTTTCCCTGTGCCAACAGAGAAGCATTCCACAAAAAGCCCATCACACGCATGCCCAGAGCCTTTCTGCCGGTGGCGCCCACTCAAAAGCACCGTCTCATGGGGCTGCAGGTCGCACTCACCCTCTGCACACTCGAGGGCACCGAGCTGGGAAGGGTTTCCCCACCATTAATATAAGAGATTTGGGGGACGCCTGGGTGGCTCAGTGGGTTAAGCGGCTGCCTTCGGCTCAGGTCATGATCCCAGCGTCCTGGGATCGAGTCCCACATCGGGCTCCTTGCTGGGCAGGGAGCCTGCTTCTCCCTCTGCCTCTGCCTGCCACTCTGTCTGCCTGTGCTCACTCCTGTTCTCTGTCTGACATAAATTTAAAAAAAAAAAATCTTTTTTTTTTTAATTTTTTTTTTTTTTTAAGATTTCATTTATTTATTA
>ML104790.1:157907-237577 GCA_003697995.1 Taxidea taxus jeffersonii
CAGACAGAGAGGCAGGCAGAGGCAGAGGGAGGAGCAGGCTCCCTGCCGAGCAAGGAGCCCGATGTGGGACTCGATCCCAGGACGCTGGGATCATGACCTGAGCCGAAGGCAGCCGCTTAACCAACTGAGCCACTCAGGCGTCCCTAAAAAAAAAAATCTTAAAAAAAATCTTTAAAATGAAAAAAGAGAGATTTGGACTGGGTGCTCCTTGGAGAAGGAGGAAAGAGAGGGCGGGGATGGGATGAGCAGAGAAGGGGAAAGAGGGCCGGGAAGGTCCCTGGGCCACAGAGCTCCCCCCTGAGAGGCCAAGGACAGGGACGACGTCATCCCTGCCACACGTGACCCCACCCGTGGCATTCACATTCTGCATCTTTTCTTTTATCTTTTTTTTAAGATTGTATTTATTTATTTGACAGATAGAAAGCACAAGTAGACAAAGTGGCAGGCAGAGGGAGAGGGAGAAGGAGGCTCCCTGCTGAGCAGGGACCCTGGATCCCAGGACCCTGGGATCATGACCTGAGCCTGAGGTAGCCGCTTAACTGACTGAGCCACCCAGGCACCCCACGCATTCTGCATCTTATCCATACTGGCTTGAACGGTGTTTCCCAAAAAGTCATGGCCACCTAACACCCAAGGCTGTGACCTACCTGGAGATAGGGTCTTTGCAGATGCAATCAAGTTAAGAATTGCTTTGGGCGGGCCTTAAGCCCAATATGACTGGCATCCTGATAAGCAAAGGGAAAGTGGGTCCAGGGACACAGACATGCAGAGGAGAAGGCTCTGAGGACAGAGGTAGAGATGGAGCCATCCGGCCACAGCCAAGGACCACCAGACTCCCCGCAACCACCGGAAGCTGGGAGACACCAGAAATGATCCTCGCCTTCAGGGGAGCCATGACCCTGAAGGCTCCATGAAAGGAGGCTTCAGGGGCGACATGACCCTGCCGACCCCTGGATTTCAGACTTCTAGCCTCTGAGAGAATCAATGTGTTACGGCAGCCACGGGAAACTAAGACACCTTCTGATCCTCAGACGCCATCTGTGATCCAGTTCCACAAAGGCAGGAAACTGAGGCTCAGAGAGGGGGAGTGATTTGTCTGAAGCCACACAGCCAGCTATGACAGAGAATCAGGGACCACAAAGAGGATCCACACAAACTCCTGCACTTCACAGGTTGTGACCTTGGGCCACTTCCTCCCCGAGCCTCAGTCTCTTCATCTTTGGAAAGCTCAGTCAAAGGGTGCCTGGGTGGCTCAGTCGGTTCTTCTACCTTGGTCTCAGATCACGATCTCGGTGTCCTGAGTTTGAGACCCCGCTCAGCAGGGAGTCTGTTTCTCCTTCTGCCCCTCCCCCTGCTCGTGTGCATGCACTCTCTCTCTCAAATAATTTTTTTTTAAAAGCTCAATGGGGGGGCGCCTGGGTGGCTCAGTGGGTTAAAGCCTCTGCCTTCGGCTCGGGTCATGATCCCAGGGTCGTGGGATCGAGCCCCGCATCGGGCTCTCTGCTCTGCGGACAGCCTGCTTCCTCCTCTCTCTCTCTGTCTCTCTGCCTACTTGTGATCGCTGTCTATCAAATAAATAAATAAATCTTTTTTTAAAAAAATAAATAAAAGCTCAATGGGTGTTGGCAATTATTATTACTCCTATTATTATTATTATTATTATTATTATTATGGATAAGCAACTGAGTGGAGAGAAGGGGAGAGGTAGGTGTGGGCTCCCACCGCAGGGTGGTGGGAAGAGCAGGAAACATCCCTGCGACAGGGCAGTGGAGGCCATCTGTCTGTCCGTCCCACTATACAGATAGGGAAACCGAGGCCCAGAGTGGGGCAGTGACGCTCTTCTCCAGCCCCCCTCCCCACCAAGCTGCTGTACTCAGGCAGAGATCCGGGAACGGAGGAGGGGAGCAGCCGGGAAGCCGGCATCCTCACCGACATGGTGGCAGCTCCTGGCCGCTGCTCTCGGGGGCTCCTGGAGGCCTGGGCTCAGGATTGCACCTCCTGGCCCAGTTTATATTCTAGAATATTACACATTAACTCCCTCAAGGCCATAAATGGGGACTTTGGTCCCTTCTGCCGGGTGTCTCTCCACGGGCATCTCCCAGTACCCAGAACAAACGGGTGAGAGGCTTCTCACCTGGGCGCGCCCAGCCCCACCCAGAGCATCCTCCGGACTTCCCTGCTCCCAGCCTCCTACCTGCAGCCCCCCGCACCCAGCCACCAGCCCCCTTGCTCCTAACCGCCTACCCCCTGCCCAGCCCGGCCCCAGCTGGGTGTCAGAGCCGGCACGAATCCCATGTGAGCTTGGCAAGCCACCCGAGGTCCTGAGCCCTGCTTCCTCATCCTCAAACAGACCTGCTCTGTTAAAAAACCTCGAAGCTTCTCGTTTTCTCTGATGTCAAGATTCATTCCGAGAGCCTTTTGTTTTGTTTTCTCCCCTCACCCCATGATATTTCTGATTGTCGGAGTAAGTCTTAAAAGCAACCCGTGGTGGATTCAAGGAAAACTCTCGAAGTATCTACATCCAACTGTTAAAAATCAGAGAAGGGTGGGGGGAAGGGCTGAGGTGGGGCAGGTACTGGGGGTTTAAATGCTTTGATCTTCTGTGACTTACGTCACTGACGTCACTGACGGGCTCACAAAAGCAGTTCGAGATATGAAGGGTGAAAAAAGTCAGAAACAAAGCAGGCGCTCATAAACCTCCCACCAGAAGGAAACCTGCTTGCTCTCTGGGTGCCTTTCCCTCCTCCCGGTTTTCTGTGGACTCGTATCACAGGCAGCCCTCCGTCGATGCAGTTTTCTGTCCTGCTTCATTGAGTAAACGTTAACGCTCACAAATCTGTATTTCACAACGATCGTGTAGTGCCCCTGAGCCATTATGCTGTTCACTGGCTAAATTGGTTGGACCCATTTCCTTTTGCTGAACACTTAACCTTAATTCTAAATGTTTGCTCTTAGAAGTGCGGCTGCATTAAATCTCTTTGCATAGAAAGTTTGACTGTATCCTGACCACGAATTTAGGGTGGATTCCCGAAAAAGCGGGATTTTTCTAGAGCCCTGGTTTGGCGGGCCAGAGTGGTTTCTGTCCAAGCTGGCAGCGGCCGCTCTGGGAAGGGGTACGGGGAGGTCGGCCCCGCCAGGTGCCCTCGGGTGCCAGGAGCTGACGGGTGGCTTGCTGCCCAGTGCTCCCAGAGGACACCACCTCCAGGACCCCGCCCGCCCCGAGAGGAGGGTGATTTCCTCATCTTAAGCCACAAAGAAATCAATCCCTTCTCGGCCTTCCTCCCAGGGCTATGGCAAAGCCCAAGCAAGATAAGGAGTTTTCAAGTGCTCTGTACACAAAAACCCCCAATCAACAGAAACTACACCTTGTAAAGGTGCCATTTTTCTGATTATAGCGCAATTCTAGCTCCCCATAGAAGGTTTCGGTAAGCTCACAAAGTAGAAAGAACTTGCATGTTCACTTGTTTTAGAAAAGTCTTTAGAGAGGGGAGCACATGCCCACGTTCTGAATTGGACACTATCCTGTGTGTATGTGTGACATCAGTGAAAGATTTGTTAGAAGAGGGGCACCTGAGTTTCTTAGTTGGTTGAACGGCTGCCTTCCGCTCAGGTCATGATCCCAGAGTTCTGGGATCAAGCCCCGCGTTGGGATCCTTGTTCAGCAGGAAACCTGCTTCTCCCTCGCCCTCTGCCTGCCACTTTGCCTGCTTGGGCTCTCTATCTCTCTCTCTCTCTGTGTCAAATAAATAAATAAATAAACAAATTTTTATAAAATCTTTTAAAAGGAAGGGGGAAAGGAAGGGAGGGAGGAAAGAAAGAGAAGAAAAGAAAAATCTAAATGTCCAACTCTTGCATCACCAACCTCATTCTCTTAATAAGGTCTGCCCTCCGGGGTGCCTGGGTGGCTCAGTCTGGTTAAGCGTCTGCCTTTGGCTCAGGTTATGATCTCAGGATCCCGGGATGGAGCCCTGCATTGGTTCTCTGTTCCCCGGGGAGTCTGCTTCTCCCTTTCCCTCTGTGCTCTCTCTCTCACTCTCACTCTTTCTCGAGAAAATAAATAAAATAAAGCCTCCCTCCTATAGGGTACTCCGTCCAGTAGTTCATCCAGCCCTCATCACAATAAACTCAACAAATTTTCAAGGTGATATTTATTGTGATCCCATTTTTTGGATGGGGAAGGAAGGGTCCCATCTAAGGACTGAGTAGCAGAGCTTGCCTTATCTCCCAACCCACGGTTCGCGGCCCTTACTTAGCGAAAGGAAGAGTTGCCCTCCAGAAGGATGACCTTTCTGTGACACACAGCCTGGGTCATGATGCCCAGAGATCCCTACCTCCTGGCATTCACACCTTCATATATTGACTCCTCTCGACTGTGGCTGGACCCAGAGATTTTCATGTAACCAAGAGAATACTAGAATAGGGCAAAAGTCACAGGGTGTCACTTCCAAAAATTAGGTTCTGAAAAGACTGATTACCAAAAGCAACATTAAAGAGGACTGTCCCCTCTCCCTCTCATGCCCTCCTTCCCTCTCTCTCTGTGTCCTAACTCCAGGGGAAGCAAGCCACATTTTGATCAGTCCCACCGACGAGGCCCATGTGCCATGTGCCGAGGAATCCATGTCCCCAGCCCACTGCCAGTGAAGACCTGAGGCTCGAGGACAGCCTGCCGAGTGAACCTGGCAATGGATCCCCTCCACCCCGCCCCCTGGGCAACTTAAGCCATGGGGTGACTGAGGTCACCAACAGCTTGACCGAAGCCTTGTGAGAGACCCAGGAAAGTCCTGTCTGGATTCCGGAGCACAGAAGCTGTGCGAAACCTGTTTCTGGTTTTATGTCTCTACATTCAGATGAATTTGTTACACAGCAAGGGATAACTAGTACACTTGGCTGAACGATTACTACCAAAAGGTTGGTGGGAGAAATATTCACGAAGGCCCCCACTGAGGAATCTGCAGTCCGGACGTGTCCCTAGACATCCCATCATACTGGTCTTCTTAAAGACCCAGCTCCTGATTTTGCGTCCTTAATTCCTTCCTTTATATCCTATTAGCTCTTCCTCTTGATGTTTCTTTTATTTTATTGCTCTTTTTCTCACTTCTCAAGTCGAATGGAGAGTTCATTCACTTTTCATCTCATCTTTTTTTTTTTAATTTATTTTTTTATTTTTTTATTTGTCAGAGAGAGAGCGAACGAGCACAGGCAGACAGAGTGGTAGGCAGAGGCAGAGGGAGAAGCAGGCTCCCTGCCAAGCAAGGAGCCCGATGTGGGACTCGATCCCAGGACGCTGGGATCATGACCTGAGCCGAAGGCAGCCGCTTAACCAACTGAGCCACCCAGGCGTCCCTCATCTCATCTTTTTACCAAGAAATGTATTTGAGGCTATAAATTTTCCTCACTGCCTCCTTGGCCACTTCTCAGAAAAAATTTTTTAAGATTTTATTTCTTTATTTGAGAGAGAGAGAGAGAACAAGCAAGGGGGAGGAGCAGAGGGAAAGGGAGAAGCAGACTCCCTGCCAAGGAGGGAGCCCAACGTGGGGCTCGATCCCAGGACCCTGAGATCATGACCTGAGCCAAAGGCAGAGGCTTAACCCACTGAGCCACCCAGGCGCCCCACTTCTCAGAAGTTTCAAGATGTTCTGCTCATGATCCCAGTGTTACCTTGAACCGAAGCCAGACCATCAGAACTTTGTTCTCAGCACTCAGTACATGCTTAATAACTATTTGGGGACTGACCTACTGAAGAGAGATTCACCACCCCCATCATCACTGGGGAAGGGCTGGAAAATAAAATATCACGAATACAGAGTTGGCTACGTTCACGACGCTAAGCAAATAGAAACGAAGCATCATAAGGCCATCAAAGGTCACATTTTGGGGGGTGCTGCTCTAAGAGGCAATATTGAGGATGAACCACAGCAAAGCTGCTCGTGTGGGCACCTCCGGGGTGCCAAGAAGAACATCACCGAGCTGACCACACAGGGTCTCCATCCTGGAACACAGGCACCTACGACTTTATTCAAAATACAGGGGACAGAAAGTATAAAATACAGTTCGGCCTTAAAGAGATCAAGCCTCAGTGGGGAGACAAGCTTGTGCACAGGAAACAACCAAAAAACAATTAATTACCCGCCCCCTCCCCCAGCGGAAGGCTGCGGAAAGTTCCAGACTCCTGGGGCGGAAGGGGTCCTCGGATGTCCTCAGGAGGGCAATATGAAACCAGTGGAATCCTGGTTCTGCACTTGCCAGCTGTGTGACCTCCGGCCCAGTTACTTAACCTCTCAGATCGACCTCTTCCTGTGTAAAATGAGAACCAAAGTGTTAAAAGGATTAAGGGAGATAATGCCTGGAGTTTTGTTAATAGTTAACGGATATTATTTATTTTTAGGACCAGGAGTGCAGTGCCCCACCTGTGTTAGCTGTGAGGAGGGTAACGTACCCCCCCACACACACACCCACACCTGGAAGCTGCGTGTGGACCCTCCATCTCAGACCTCAGGCCTGTGAGAATGTTCTGGCAACTTCCCAAGGCCCCCATTATGACTTCTGCGAGCCCAGGGTACTTCTGTCTTCATGGGCCTCTTCCTGCAGTAACTATGCGTATTTTCGTGTACACATACATAAACACACACACCTATTGTCTTTTCCACTGTGCTCAATGAATGTGTCAGTGTTCTGTATTAACACAACTTAACACTGTATGTTACAACCCAACTCTGGATTTCAGCTCAGGTCGTGATCTCAGGGTCGTGAGATCGAACCCCGTGGGGGGCTCTGTGCTGAGCAGGGATCTGTTGGATATTGTCTCTCCTCCCCCTCTGCCTGTCTCATCCACTCATACACACACTCTCTCTCTCAAAAAAAATTAACATTATATATTAAACATTTTCTCAGGGGTGGGCGAAACAGATGAAGGGGTCAAAAGGTATAACTTTCAGTTATAAAATAAAGAAGTCACGGGAGGTACACCACGGTGACTATGCTTAATTATACTCTAGCATATTGGAAAGTTGCTAACAGAATAGGTCTGAAAAGTCCTCATCACGAGAAAAAGGCCAAGAAAAACAAAACAGGGACACGTGGTGGCAATGGCAGGCGGTGGTCACTTCTCCACATACACTGATGTCAAATCCTTCTCTGGCGTACTGGAACTAATACCATGTGATGTCAACTATTAACCAATTAAAAAAAAAAGCACCCCAAATGCCCACACTTTGTTCATTTTCTTCCGATTTTATAAGAAATGGAAACCTTTCGGTGAGCCTCCAAAGGGTGCTGGGTTCACAGCATGGGGTCTGCCGTGCCCACTGCGGGAGCCAGTCCCGTGGGGTTCTGGGGACTGCTGCCCACTGGCCTTTTGCTGTTGGGGGACTTTGGTCCTGAGGTCTGTGAGATCCCGGCCTATCTCCTCTCCTGTCCTGCTCCTCCCAAAGAACAAACAGCCCAAAGCATCCGTGGTATTCTTCCTGCTTCCCTTCCTGCTCCCCTCCTCCCCAACAGCCTTCTTCAGATGGCAGAGGGAACGGGGCGGGAGCACAGAAGCCCCGAGCTCTGGGTATCAAATGGGAAAATGTCAGGTGTCACCTACGAGCTGAGGAGCCCTGGCAAGTCACTCTGAGCCTCGGTTTCTTCATCTGTGAGAGGGAGCTGAGAGCGCCTTCTTCACTGGGTGACTGGGAGAATATTTTTTTAAAATTTGATTTAAAGACTTGACTTACATGGCATGTGGGGCACATTCCTAGATGCTAAAAAGATAAATAAACTGGTATCTTCCTTCCTTTGGGAGGATTCCTGGAACAGTTCCACCTGCACTAATGACCCCAGAGCCCAGGAGAGTAGACAGAGCAGAAGCTTGGATGAATCTGGAGCGAGCAGCACCCAACAGCACGGACGGTGGCTGGCGCGCACACTCCTTCTCCTGCCCCTTGGGAGGACAGTTCTCCTTGGGAAGCCAGTGTCCATTCTGCTGGAACCCGGGATCCTGGACAGGAGCACGGGGCATGAGAAGAAAGATGCTGGTGACAGCCAGACGTACCATACACAAATATCAAATCTGCTAGGGGCCCCATGTCCCAGACTGAGCTGGGGCTCATGATCTATGCTTTCTTATCCCCCTGGAGATTAAAACCCTCCTAGCCTTGGTCTTTCTTCAGGTGTGTTAGCCTCAGGCACAGGGAGGCTGGTCTATAGCTGTGTGACCTTGGGCAAGTCACGCAACCTCTCTGGGCTTCAGTTTGTCCATCTGTAAAATGGGAACTGTCACACTTCACGGGGTTACACGTCACTGGGTGGATATGAATCTTAAAGGAGAATGTACATGAAATGCTAAACACAGTGCTGAGCCAAGTTCAGTGTTGAATAAGCATTTGCTGTTATTAAATGTTATCTCTTGGGCCGGCTGGGACGTTAGGGCTGCTGGAGTAGATGTCCAGGACCTGCTGCTCCAGCATCAAACAGCCACCCATCCGTCCGTCCTTCAAGAGACTTCCACCGGGTTCTTGCCCCATCTGCCTCAGGGACCTTCCTTATTAAACCTGACCCCCAGGTGTCCCCACTCCCGCCCTGTCCTCCACTCTTGCCCCACAACCTTTAGCCACCCACTGAGATCTTTATAAATCTAAGTGACAACACCCCAGCCTCCTGCACTAAACCCTCCAGTAGCTTCTTGTGGCATTTAGAACAAAATCCTAACTCCCCTCTTGGCCAATGAGACCTACTTGACCTGGTCCTGTCCACTTTGCAGCCTCATGTCACCTCCCATGTCCCCCCAGCCAGGCCGACCCTTGAATTCACCAAGCTCATTCCAGCCTCAAGCCTTTGTCCTTGCTGTTGATTCTACCTAGAACTCTTCCCCGGCTCTTGGATGGGACTCATCATATCCATCTCAGCCCAAATGTGGGTGGGTATTGAATTTAAGTTAAAAAAAAAAAATTGGGTGCCTGGGTGGCTCAGTTGGTTGGGCGGCTGTTTGGGCTCAGGTCATGATCCTGGAGTCCCAGGATCTAGTCGAGCATCGGGTTCCCTGCTCAGTGGGGAGTCTGCTTCTCCCTCTGATCCTCCCCACCTCATGCTCTCTCTCTCTCTCTCAAATAAATAAAATCTTAAAAAAAAAAAAAAGGTGGGCTAAATGGTGGATGGGCGGCTGGATGGTAGGTTGGCCGCAGAAGCCCTCATCAGAGAGGCCAGAAGTGTGGGAATTTGCAGGAGCTCCAATCTAGGGACGCATGGCCCCATCACTTCCCTCCCTGCCCCCCAGCATATTACCCAGGCCGTTTGGACCAGGAAGGCTCCCTCTCAGGGTAACACCTCACTATGCCCAGACAGTGCTGGGAAGAGTGACAGAAGAGGCCATAATGTTCTGTGTTCTGTTTCATGTAAGTGGCAACAGGAACATGTCCATAGAGAATGTCTCTCTAGAAATTAAGCAAGTAAATAAAACTATTTCTGTCCTTAGGTGATCCTGCAGTGCTCTTCCTGGACGGAGGGGAGACCCCAGCCCTGAGCCCCACTGCTCCTCCCCGGCCACTCCGTCTTCCTGCGGATAATGGTCTGCTTTGATGTCCCTTATCACACAGCTGATGGAGAAGATCTGTGGGGGACAGAAACAGCCCCAAACTGACATTCCCACCCTGCCCCCCACCCCTGTCCTGGCAAACTCAAGGGCGGGACTCTATCTGCCTCAGGACAGATGGGCGGTCTTTGTGTAGGTGAGGGAAGGGGAAGGGCCTTTATCTGCCCCATGTTGGTAAACAGCAGAGGAAGCTTCGCACCAGGGGAAGCTCACCCTCTCCCAAGGTCTCCAGTCCACCTTGAGCTCCAGAGGCCACAAGAAAGACCTCCCTCTCATTGAGTCAACATTTGTCACCATCCTGCACCCCAGAATCGGAGTAGATGCACAGGATTCCAGGGGCTGGTGAAGTCCTTGGGGAAATATCCATTTCAGAGTCTGGCCCTCCCTCTTTAAAGTGGGGATGGGACCTGGGACGTGTAATACTTCTATGAGTCAACTTCACAATTCAGAGAGCCACTGCCCAGAGCTGTAATGGGCCCCTGTCCAACTCCCAGAGGCCCCGCAGGAGACCACAAGCTCCTGACACAGTGCTAGAGAAGACCAGTGACGATGGAGACCCTGAGTCCAGAAGAGCTGCGAGGGGTGGCCGGGGGCGGGGCGTCAGTGGAATGACGTCATCCTCAAGTCCTGGCCCCGCCCCTTACTCATTACGTGACCTTAGCCAGGCCCGGTGGCCTCGGTTTCCCTGCCAGGAAAGTCATTTTATTTATTTCTTTAAAGATTTTATTTATTGGGGCACCTGGGTGGCTCAGTGGGTTAAGCCTCTGCCTTCGGCTCAGGTCATGATCTCAGGGTCCTGGGATAGAGCCTCTGCATCGGGGCTCTCTGCTCAGCAGGGAGCCTGCTTCCCCTTCTCTGCCTGCCTCTCTGCCTACTTACGGTCTCTTTCTCTGTGTCAAATAAATAAATAAACTCTTTTTGTTTTAAAGAGTTTATTTATTTGAGACCGAGAAAGAGTGGACGGGGGAGGGGCAGAGGGAGAGAGAGAATCTCAAGCAGACTCCACCCTGAGAGGGGAGCGCGCCGCGGGACTGATCTCACCATCCTGAGATCAGGACCTGAGCCAAAATCAAGAGTCTGGTGTCTGAGCCCCACTGGCGCCCTTGGAAAGTCGTTTTGGAGATTTCTACTTCACAGTATTGCCATGGGGCTAAATGAGAGAACACACGTGATAGGCTTCACTACAGAGTCTGGCATGGGGTAGGACCTCCACTACTACTACTCCTCTGTCACCAGCAGCTGACAGCTGGCATTTACCAGGTGGTTCCCATGCTCTCCCTCGCCTGCAACATCAGATTTACCGTGAGGCCCTCTGGGGCCTTCACAGAGCAAGCACTCTGGTGACAATCATCCTCTTGTCCAGACCCATGACAGCCCCCACCCTCAGTCTCCCCAGCTGCACCGAAAGCGGTTGGGAGCAATGACCCTCGAGCTCAATGTCCAGGGGTCTCTCTAGGTGTTGGTTTCTCCCTCTGCCACTCTGCCCTGCCATGGCCACCCACCTCTTAGCGGCTGGCAGGCCTGAGTGCCCCTCGCCCCAGCAGAATTCTAGAGGCCACCCGGCCCCTCCCTCCCTGGTCTCCCCTCCCTAGGCCACCCTGGGCCCCGTCCCCGGAAATTGATTTGCAAAGAGGATAAGGGACTTCACCCTCAGCTAACTGGAGTCTGTCCATTTCCCTGCAAGCCACAGATGCAACTGTTCAAGGTTTTGGGGCACCTGGGTGGCTCAGTCGGTTAAGCATCTGACTCTTGATCTCAGCTCGTGAGTTCAAGCCCTGCTCTGGGCTCCACACTGGGCACAGAGCTTACTTAAAGAAAGAAAGAAAGAAAGAAAGAAAAGAAAAAAAAAAATCAAGGCTTCAACCCCGATTCATTGCAGGTAGGAATGTAAAAGCATGCAGCCATTACAGAAAACAGTTTGACAGTTCCTCAAAAAGCTCAAAGTAGGATTACCACGTGACCCAACAGTTTGACTCCTAGGTAGGGTCAAAAGGGACAGACAAGGACTTGAACAGATCCATGTACACCCCTGTTTACAGCAACGTCAGTCACGACACACAGAAGATGGAAATAGCCAGTGTCCGTCAGCGGGTGGATGCATAAACAGGAGAGACCGTGCACCCATGATGGAATGGTATTCAGCCTTAAAAAGGAACAAGGAGCCAATCCATGCCACCACATGGATGAAGCTTGAAAACCGTACGCTCAGTGAAGGAAGGAGGACACGAAAAGCCACACATCGCATGATTCCACTTTGATGAAGTCTCTGTCATATAAATCCATAGAGACAGAAAGGAAATTAGCGGTTACGGGGGGCTGGGGCTGGGGAGTTACTATCTGATGAACACAGAGTTTCTATTTGGAGCGATAAAAAAGTTTTGGAAATAGACAGTGACGTTGTACAACATTGTGAATGTGATTACTGCCACTGAGTTATGCACTTAAAATAATTAAAGTGGAAATTTTTATGTTATATGTATTTTGCTATAATTTTTTTTTTTTTTTTAGAGAGTGTGCATGTGCGTGAGCTGGTGGGGGGGGGTGCCCAGCGCTCAGAGGGAGAGAGGGAATCTTAAGCAGCCTCCACTCCCAGCACAGAGCCCATGAGCTCCATCTCATGACCCCGAGATCACGACCTAAAATCAAGTCAGACACCTAACTGACCGAGCCATCCAGGCGCCCCAATTTTGCTATAGTTTTTTTAAATTAACAATGCAATTTACACACACAAAAAAACCATTGAACTGTACACTTTAAGTGGCTGAGTCGTATAGTATGTGAATTATATATCCCTAGAGCTATTTTTCTTAAGATTTTATTTTTATGTAACGTCTACACCCAACGCAGGGCTTGAACTCATAACCCCGAGATCAAGAGTTGCGCACTCCACCAGCTAAGCCAGACGGAAGCCCCATGATAGAACTATTTTAAAATCAGAGCTTGCCTGGAGTTCATGATGGCAACTTCTTTCAGTTATTTTCCTCCTAAGGCCCTTCCTGAAGTCTGGGGTCCAGCCACAGAGCGCAGCCACTGTGTTTTTAGGAAGCTGTGGAAGGGATAACCTCTCTCCAGGAGAGAGAAAGCATTTGCCTCCTCCTGGTGGCCACTAAGAGAACAATCTAAATTAGAAAAAAAGTTTTGGGGGGGAAGGTAGGGGGGCGGTAAGCATCTGCCTTTGGCTCAGGTCAAGATCTCAGGGTCCAGGGGCGCCTGGGTGGCTCAGTGGGTTAAGGCCTCTGCCTTCAGCTCAGGTCATGATCTCAGGGTCCTGGGATTGAGCCCCGCATTGGGCTCTCTGCTCTGCAGGGAGCCTGCTTCCCCCTCCCTCTCTGCCTGCCTCTCTGCCTACTTGTGATCTCTCTCTGTCAAATAAATAAATAAAATATTTAAAAAAAAAAGAGAGAGAGAGATCTCAGGGTCCTGGGATTAAGCCCCACATAGCTCAGCAGGGAGCCTGCTTCTCCCTCTCCCTCTGCCTGTTGCTCCTCCTGCTTATGCTCTCTCTCTCTCTTTAATAAATAAATGAAATCTTTTTAAAAGAATAAAGTAAGTTAACAAAAAAATTAGCTCATCAATTACTAAGCATCTACATCAGAAAAATGAGAAATCAGACATGCATGTGATTTAGAAAATACTTCATAGAGCTCGAAAGGGTTCGACAGGGAAAAAGCAAGTGTTCCCTTATGAAAATTCCCACGGCCACCCAGAGGACCATTCTTGTGCTTCCTTCTAGAGCGACGCTCCATGCCTCTCAGGGCAGAGCCTGCCATACGTTCTGTCCCATATCTGGATTTTATTCTCTCAACGATTTGTCTCGGAAATTGTTCCATATCACTAAAACAATTTTCTCTGTGTAGAGGCTGGGTCTAACTGAGGTCCAGCCATGGGAAGCCGAGTTGAATATGCCTTTAGTTGGAGCGTTAGTGGGTTATCATGATAAAGCTCACAGTCACTGCCAGGAATAGTTAGGTGATGGCTACCTGCCCGGGTGTAGACAGTGGTCTCCAGAAATTCAGCCATCACCTATACCATACCCCCTCTGCTGATCCAGCTGGTGTCCTGACATAAAGGTGCAGGGAAAGAGGTCCCATCACTTTGTCACCAAGACTACACCCTAGGCACCCGGCGCGGGAAGAATGTGGGCGGCGGGGGAGAACCGAGGTCTGCATGGTACAGCCCAGCGGGTGCTCTACGGAAATCCCTCCAGTTCTCCGACAAGTGGGGAACTCCGCTCTGTCACCTAGTGACAAGGGAACTCCGCGCCGTGGGGAAGACAGTCAACGACACAACACATCGTGTGTGACTCTAAATGTCCCACACGCTGTTTTCTTCTTTGTTGGGAATCCCGTGCGATCCAATGGATGAGAACGTCTCTGCTGTAGGACCCAAGCCTGTAACTAGCGCAAGCACCAAGCGCCTTGGTGTGTTACGCTGAACGTTTTCTAGAACGCGGCGCGTGGGGGTGTGTCTCGGCCTAGAACGCATTTTGTTCTGACCAAACTTTACAGTTCCTGATGAAACCACACACGAAGTTTGGCTTTCCCAAGGCTGACAATATGAGAAATTTAAGATTTAGGTGACATTTCCAGTAACAGATTATAAAGAGCAGAATAAAATAAAAAATAAAATACAAAACTTTTTTTGATCAAACAGGCCAGAAGCCTGACTTTTCTTTCTCATTATAGAAAATGTAATAAAATCACTGCTCCTGGGTGCCTGGGTGGCTCAGTTGGTTAAGCGACTGCCTTCAGCTCAGGTCATGATCCCAGGGTCCTGGGATGGAGCCCTGCATCAGGCTCCTAACCCGAAGGCAGCCGCTTAACCAACTGAGCCACCCAGGCGTCCCCATACTCTTGTTTTAATGAGGACTCCAAAGTTTTATAAGCTTCAGCCTCCATAAAACTTGAGTTCCCCTTGTCCTTATGTAAAGCTCGGTGCTTACACTGGGTACCTGTCAAAAAAAAAAAAAAGGACTGAACACCACCCCACCCCCCCTATTTTTCCCCTAGTTATAGTCAGATGTTTATTTGAAAACTGATCCAGGGGCACCTGGGTGGCTCAGTCGTTATGCGTCTGCTTTGGCTCAGGTCAGGATCCTGGGATCGAGTCCCGCATCGGGCTCCCTGCTCACTGGGAGGCCTGCTTCTTTCTCTCCCACTCCTCCTGCCTGTGTTCCCTCTCTCACTCTCTGTCGAATAAATGAATAAAATCCTTAAAATAAACAAAATAAAAATCTGATAGCCCAATGTAGCATTTTCCACAGGTGGAGGAAAGGTGCAGAAAGCTTTCCAGGCTTCACAGTCTCTTGCTTAGTTGCTGTCCTCGTGGGAGCCATTGCTGTTGTTTTAGAAACTTGCTTAACCTTTTTTGCTTCCTTGGCAACCCTGATGGCCTCTTTTCTCCTTGAGCCTTCCTAACTTCAGGCTTCTGATTCCTCTTGGCCTTTATATCAGCAAGAAATGCACCAGTGCTGACCCTTTGGAATCTGACTGCGTGGCGGGTCCTTTTCTTTTGAATTTCATCCAACTGTCCCTTGTTGTGCTTCCTTCTGTAGAGGACTGTCCGGGTTTATCTGCCAAGGATTAGATAAATGATCTCAGATTTCCTCCAGCTCCAGAATTCTCTCTGTGGGAAATGCGCCCTGCCCCCTCCTCCCCCCAGCTTGACTCGGCAGAAAGACAAGGAAGTCCTGTCTTGAAGCTTACCCAAGTCTTTCCTGCTGTACTCCGTGTCCTTTTCTGGCAGGGAGACAAAAGTACTGGGATGCAGAGCTCTGGAGGGCGAGGTGAAAACGGATACCTTGAACGTAAAAGCTTTGGGGCAAAGAGAAGACAAAGGGGTAGGAAACAAACCCCAAACCTAGGGGATAGAAAAGGGGGGGCCACTCCCACTATAACAGCACTAGTGACCATTCAGAGCCTTCTTTCATTTAGTATTTAGTGAGTGCCTACTGTATGCTAGGTGTGGCAACGTGTTATCTCTAATCATCCCCACCGGCCCTGTCACGGACTCAAAGTGGAGTGCCCTGCCGGAAGTCACAGGTAGCTCTGCTCTCTCCTGCCCTGCACACCCTTCCCTCCAGCCAGGCCATACTTCCCACATCCTGTCCCCTTCTCTCGGGGAGGGCATTCCTGCTCGTACTTTAGTTCTTTGCTCAAGGGCACCTCCTCTCTCTCACCCCTCAGTTTACCACCAGGATTACTGCTTTCCCTCCACCCCCCAACCTGCACCCCCTGTCCCTGCAACACTTAGAAGTCACCCTACAGGATGATGACTGTGCAGTCAGCTCATAGCTCCCTGGGACATCATCTTCCTGGCATCACCTCATCGGAAATTATATTGTTCATTTATAGGTTTGTCAGTTTCGTGGAATGTAAATCCCACCAGGGCACATTAATGAATGGCAAGCACCTGTCCATCCACAATTAGAGAAGAGCCATGTTTGAATATTGCCTTCCAATTGGTGAATTCTGGGGTTGCTTCTTTCCTTCCAGCCAATAGGGTGAGGGTCATAGTGTGGTGTCTGTGGCCACACACCCCCAGTAAACCAGATCTCCTTACCCGCTGGAAATGGGTGTAGGAGGAAAGCGGGGTTGCTTAGACCCTTCATTCCCTTGCCTTTTCCTCCTCCCTACCAGCTGGGTTGGCATACAATTCAGTCGTTGGAAAGCGTGCCTTTCGCTTGGTACCTCTGAGAACCAAAGCAGGGAAAGGTTGATGTTACAATGAGCTGGGGCAGAGGGAGGCCAGGAATCAGGGTCCCAGTCTGCTGCAGAGATCATCCATATGATCTCTGGTCGGACCTTCAAGGATGAGTCTGTGTAACGCTAAATATGCCCATCTCAGATCCAAGGCCCTGGAAGATCCAGGATGGGCAGGTGCTGGGGGCCCGGGGAGCAGGGGGCGGTAAGCCTAACTTTGGACGGCGAATTCCTGGGCCACAACCCCAGCAAGTCCAAACTGAATATGAGGTTGTCCAGGAGCCTGTATCCTTCAGTAGCTCCCCAGGGGACATTGACACACAAAGTCACCTTGGAGGAAATCAGCAGAGTAGACCCAGTGCAACCTCAGAAATCAAACAGAAATTGGTCCCAGCTCCCCACTAACTTGCAGTCTCAGTCATGACCCTCTTTAACCTCTCTGGACCTCAGTTTCCTCCTCTGTAAAATGGGGAGATTAATCCCCACCTCAGAGGTGTGATATATTTGTAAGAGTCACGGCACACTTGACTTTCAAGTCAAGTCCTTGGCGCACAAAGCCGGTGAGTCTTGTCATGGAATCAAAGCGAAGACAGTGAAACAGTTACCCATTAGCCAACCCCTCCAGGACATGGAAAAGTCAATGAACAAGTTCATTTACCCAGGGGCCTCAACCCTCTCCCTCTACACACAAGAAATGACCCAGTCCCCTGGGAACACATGTTTACTGTCCCATTATTTCAGACAATCCAGATTTGCTGGGACAGCTTTCATTATAAACAACCAATTAGACCCTTTTCTGTAATAGAGGCTTTAGATCTGCGTTGAATTTATCCTTCCTTCCATCTCAAAGGTCAATCTTTTCAATAAGGATAATTCATTAAATGTACAGGGGGAGAGGGGAGTAAATGTAGGGGAAATGGGGCTGAATTTTAATACTTATGAGACTTCTCATTTATGTCAATTAATAAATCAGGGCAATAATCTTCCCTATGTGGCCTAGTTCTGATTCAGAAAATAGGAGCCCCTGTCCCTGTCCCCCTGCACATACGTAAATGGCTGAAAACATCAGCCACGTGAACTCTCTCACCTTTCTGATGCCTGCTTTCCCCTCGGCCAGCAGTAGAACCTAGAATTGTTTCTGGAACCAAGCACATACTGGGTGCAGAGACCCAAGCTTGAGCTCAGATTCTGTCTCAGGTTTGCTGAGTCTGATGACCTCAGGACCTCTGCACTCACTATTCTCTTGGCTTGGACACACTTCCTACAGCTAGCTCCTTCTCTGCTATAATGTGAACTCATCAGAAATGGCTGCCTGCCCCCGCTGCCCCGGCACCGGGCTTCCAATCCCACAGCAGCCCATCGCAGTGTTTTTATAATGAATTCAGCATATTTTGTTTGCTTTTGTATTTTCTGTCCTTGGAAGGCGAGGACTTGGGTCTTACGTAGGCTCTTGTGATGGAGGCCATGTGGCGATACTAGTCAAACACAGCCATACAAGGGACTCAGAATTCTCATCTGTAGGATGGGGAGCATAAGGCCCAGCTCTGAGGTCTGTGTGAGGATTACGGACACAAGGACACCCGTGGTGCTTTGTCCTCCCCCGCCCCTGCTGCCCCCCCACCCCCGCCACCATCCCCCTAACCCTCCCCTCCCCCTCCACAGGCTGGAAGGGAGATGTGAGCCAGGATCTGGCTGGGGTCACAGGGGCTGGATCTAAGGCCATGACTCAGCTTGTTCCTGGGCCTTCTACCACCTTACCCCCACCCCCCAGGAAAGGATTGAGTGCCTTCCCTCCCCCACCCATCCTCACCACCCTTTCCGGGGTTGGAAGGGTTTTCCTGGGAAGGGCCTGAGGCATGAAGCCCTTGGAGATCAGCTTGGGTTGTTAGTTAACTACAGGTGCTTCAAGGATGGCTCAGCTTTCTTGCAATCCCCCACCCCAGGGTCTCCTAGTCACTCAGAGCAAGACATTTGCAAACAGAAGAGATAGACACAGCTTTCAAAGGCCAAAGCCCTGTGTTTCCAGCTTCCAGTGCTTGTGCTCCTTCCTTTCACCATCCTCAGGTTCCTCCTCCTGCACCTTCTCCAGGGGACCCCCCACCCCCAGTCTGGACCAGGCCCAACCTGCCTGGCCACAGCTCCTTAGTCTCCCTCACCAATCCCTGTTCTCTGGGACTCACTGACACACAGCCTTGAGCCTGACAAGCGCAGCCTGACCTCCACCCCCCCACATTCCTCTGCAATTCCTGCACTCTTCCATCTATAAAATTTATGAAATAATGCTTTCTACTCCTTCATTTATTCAATGCATATTTATGAAATACCTACCACGTCCCAACAATTCTTTTTAAGCTTTGGAGTTAAGACAGGGAACCAACCATGAAATTCCCGGTTCTTGCACAGCTTACATTCTGGTGGGGGGAGAGTGACCAGCAAACACAATGAAAAAAGAAACTATATAATAAAGATAAGTACTAAGGAGAAAAGTTCAGCAAGGAAAGTGGGTAGGAAGCATGTGTTGGGGGGGTTCACTTTGCAGACAGGTTTCTTAGGATTCTCACAACGATGTTTCAGATGAGATCATAGCCTGAGATCTAGGGAGGCTAAGTGACTTGCCCAAGGTCATACAGTGAAGGCAGAATTTGAATCCAGGTCAAATCTATGCTATCTTTAAAAAAGGGACTCCTGACTGCCCTTAAATCAGCACCGTAAATATGGTTGCCTTTCATTTCTAGGATAATTCATTTCAGTAAAAAAAAAAGCAGAAAGAGGTCGAAGTACCATTACCTTACTCGTTTTATTGAGGAATGCAATAAACATACATTATCACTTTCCTGCATAATTTTAATGGCCCTGCGGGGGAGAATTTTAGAAAAGCATCTCAGTCAGCTGCGTGGTGCGTTTAGGGGAAAAACTGACCCAGCACAACCTAACCCCCTCATCTCCCAGATGAGGTCACTGCAGTTCTGCAAGGTGACTCGAGGTCCTTTAAGGCTCTCACCAAGCCCAACCGGCTTCACCAGATTTCCTAGTCTCTGCGGCTTTAACCCCCGGCCCCCCCGGACTGAGTGGCTTCAGAGGACGCTATGGACTGGATCCCCGAGGGCCGCCAGGGGGCGATAGACTGCAAAGGACTGGGGAGCCGGGGACCGGTTCCCCCCGGGCATGACGTCATCTTGCGATCCACCCGCCGCGGGTGGGAAAGCCAGAGGAGAGAGACCTTAGATGAAGGGAGAAACGGCAGGAGAAAAGACACTGTGGCTAGGAAGTCTGTCCATTCTGCCCTCCCTGACTTCAGACTAGCCCCCACCAGTACCGTCTCCCCACTGTTGCCGCCTGGACCGCGCTGAAACAAAAGCCTGACTTTGTCGCCACCCCGACACTCTTCAACGACACCAACATAGCTTACTGAAAAAAAAGCTAAACACACACCTGCATGATCTTGCCCTGGCCTAATTTCAGGCCCCCACATCCTCTGGGGCCCTACAGACATGCTATTCATTCTCTAAATGCATCATACTCTTCTACCCTGCGAGCCCTGAAACGTTTGGTTCCCTCCACCTGGAAGACCCTTCCGCACCAGGTTTATCCGGAGAAATCCGTCTGTCTTTCTGCTAAATGTCACCTCTGTGAAGCCTCCCCTCACAAGAGCCCCTGCCTCATGCCCGTGACCCCTCAACTCCAGTTCGGAGCCGGAGCAGCCCCCGGAGTTGCCAGGTCCCCACAGCTTGCGCTCCCGCACTGTAATAAATATCCGGCCTTGCCTTTCTCCTCCGGGTCTCCTCCAGCGCCCGTCACAGAGCAGAGCAAAGGCAGAGTTCATTAAAAGATCGCAGAACGGGGACCCCTGGGTGGCTCAGTTGGTTAAGCAGCTACCTTCGGCTCAGGTCATGATCCCAGCGTCCTGGGATCGAGTCCCACATCGGGCTCCTTGCTTGGCAGGGAGCCTGCTTCTCCCTCTGCCTCTGCCTGCCACTCTGTCTACCTGTGCTCGCTCTCTCTCTCTAACAAATAGATAAGTAAAATCTTTAAAAAAAAAAAAAAAAAGATCGCAGAACGAATGCAGAGACAGCACGGGGTTTAGGTTCTGCCACCTGTGTGCCCTCAAACTATCTCATGGGCTCATGGGTTTGTTGTGGGAGTGAAACGCATTCATGCATAAAAAGTGCTTAGAACAACGCCTGGAACACTGTAAGCCCGCAACAAACTTTGACTTGTCATTTTCGCCGCGACCGACGTACGTCATTGCCCCTTTAAGGCCCCCTCCCACTTTTGCACCTAAGCGGAAATAGCCCCTCAGGGTTCCGGAAGTGATCTCAGAGCCCCTCAGAAACATGGCCGCGGAGCGTTCTTCCGGAAGCGGTCACGGGTATCTTCGTGACGCACAACGAGTTACAGCGTCCCGTGAGGTTTCCATGGTAGAGCTCTCGGCCCCCAGTCCCGGCGCTTCCTCTTCGGCCTGAGCGCCGTGAACGGGAAGGCAGGCGCCGGGTCCCTCCCGCGCCGTAGACTCCACCTGGGGGGAGGAGTTGGGAGAGCTGGTGACGCTCTAGGCGAGCTCGTTCGCGTCTCTATGGTGCTGAGCGCTCCTGTGCGCCGCTCCCGCGCGTCGGGGCGGACGTTGCCCCTTTAATCGGCGGAGGGCGGTGCCGAGGAGGTCCCGCGAGAGCAGCGGGGGGCGGGGGGCGGTGCCGAGGCTGGGGGCCCGTGGCGGATGGAGCCCGCGATGGAGCCGGAGACTCTGGAGGCGCGAATCAGTGAGTGTCCGGGAGGGGCGCGGGCCGGACCGGAACCGGAACCGGGGGCACGAGGCGGGCCCCTTCCCGGCGGGGGCGGGGTACGCGGCGCCCCCTCCCCACGCTCCGCCTCCGGCCCAGGAGAGGCGGTGCCCCGAGCCCATTCCTCCGACCCTGGGGTGAAGGAAGACCCCACTAGCAGCTCCGACCCGCGGTGGGAGCGGGCACCGCCCACCTATCCGATCTTTGGGCCGCGACCCTCGGGGAGGAGTGAGCTGCGCCCAGAACCCCCAGGACGGAGACAGTAGTTCGAAGCCCCTGAGGCCCAGACTTCTCCACCGAGGGTCGGGCCCCCAAGTCTTTCATTTAGGCCCGGGAGGGGGCAAGCCAGCGGCCCTAGGGCTGCATCTCCCCGAGGGAGGAACGCTACTCTCTCTGGGCCCCAAATCCTCCACTCTCCGGCCCTGCATGCCGTGATTCCCTCCTATCCACTCCTTGAGCCTGCAGCTCCTCTCAGATTTGCTCGTTTCCTCGCCCAGGAAGGGAGGACTCACTGGCCCATCAGATCCTCCAAGCTCTGGCCACGCAGTGAGAAATCCTTAAACCACACAGGCTTAGGAGGGTCCCATTTGAGACTCCAGAAGTAATGTCAAGTTCTCTGTCACTACTCTCCGCCCAGCCCCTCAGATTCTGTACCTCCACCCGAGACCCCGTTCCCAGCCCTTGCTGACCTTCCTCCAGAGGCCCCTGAACCCTTTTCTGTGTGTGTCCTCGGGCAATGGTTCCTACTAGTCAGACCTCCTATCCCATATTGTTGATGGAGATCCTCGGCTCTCGCAGCCCCACGCTGGACTCTCCCTGGGCTAATGACGGCTCCCTCCCAAGTCTCTCCTCTCCTTGGTCCACATCAATGCCAGGGCCTCAGGGAGCCCCCAGTCATCTACCTTCAGCTTAGTTCCTTAGCCCTTTGCACACCAGGGAGCTGTGCGGGGTGATTTGAGGTCACGGTCAGCCCTTTTTGAGCCAGTCTTGAGCAGAATTGAACCCTGAGGTTGGCCCTAGAACCACAACTTTTCCAGGCGTGTTTCAGAATCATTCTAGTTGGCGGAGGGGGAAGGTGTGGAAAGGAAGCACTAGGTGGCCATCTAGACTGTTCCAGAATGCCACAAGTGTCCAGGTCCCAGCAGCAGCTTGGGAGGATGGGCAGGGCATGACTGACAGATCTGGCAAACTTCAGGACTTGAACTGAAGGTGATACAAACACTGTCAGGTTTAACAACAGTGGGGATTTTCTGAGAGTCCCAAGTCTGATCTGAGAAACAGGAGTCAGGACACCCGG
Organism: Taxidea taxus jeffersonii; assembly: GCA_003697995.1. NCBI lineage: Eukaryota > Metazoa > Chordata > Mammalia > Carnivora > Mustelidae > Taxidea > Taxidea taxus. The sequence continues at coordinate 180,252 of ML104790.1, forward strand.
GTTCGGCAGTAGGCTGGATTTCAGTAGACTGAGGCTACAATCGTTCTCTTTTTTTCTTCCCCTTTGCACCCCATCAAAATTATAAGCAATTCCCTCAGCAGTGGTTTGGAGGTAAAGAGTAGTTTCTGATAGATAAATGATGATATTGTCACCACTGTGGAGTGACAGGGTAGAGTCGTGCCCTATTGTGAAAGACTTCCTTCTTGCCCTCCCTGGGTGTTCTCCCTTGCTTCCTGCCAGGGAAAGTGCTCCCCCCAGGTAGAGATAAGAGGGCTGGGGGTTGGGGGCCTAGGCCACAGAGGTTGGTCAGGCCTCCTTGGACCCAGTGGTTCTCACTCTGAACAAGATGCAGGGGAGAAAGCTAATGTCTCGTGATGCCCTTGCTTCTTCCTCACTGGCTTCTGACTCAGGAACAGTTTCTAGAATTAGCTTCTCTGTCCTCACTCAGACTCATGTGTCCGATACTTGTACGGGACTTCCCATTTTAAGGTCTCCCTGCCAGACGTCATTGAGAGGCCAAGACCCAGTCCCATTCTATCTTTCTAACTCCAGACAGGTGTGCCCCAGCCTCTGGCCACACTGGGGGACTAGAAGGCAGAGTAGATGGCCACACTTTCCCTTGGTTGGGGGTGGGGGGAAGAGCGGCTATTCCTGGATCCCTGGGCCATCAGCAGGGGCTTCCTCTCCCTAAGGGACTAGAGGGCTCTGCAGGGCTCCTGGAACAGAGATTTGTACCCAGAGAGAAAATGCTTCATTCAGATGGATGTCTGCTCAGCTGTGCCTCCTCTGAGAGCTCTCCCTGAGATAGCAGCAGCCCCCCTCCCAATCAGGACACCTTCTATATGTTCTCCTGGTTTTGATTTTCTTTATGATGCTTCACAACAGCGTGCAGCGTCCTGTTTATTTGTCTGAGTCGTCGATGTTTCTCTTGCTGGGCTCTGAGCTCCAGGAGGGCAAGAATTTTGTCTTTTTCACCTCTGTGGCCCCAGCTCTCAGAATATTTCTTGAATAAATAGGAATGGACTAAATGGCTGCCAGGCACTGGGATCCCAGAGTTCTGGGCCTCCCACCACAGCATAGAACCCAAGTGAGCAGGCGCCACACGCTGGGTTCCCAGCCTCCTGCCATCCACAGATCCTTCTCTGTCCCACCTGCTAGGCTGTGTTCCCTCTACACCCCAGCTCACTGTCAGGCTTTTGGGCAGAAGAGGCTAGAATAGGGAGAGGCTTAGAGACAGGCTTCTGGGAAGGTGATAAGGATCCAGCTCTGGCTGTTTCCATGGCCCCACCTTACGTCAAGAGTTTTGTCCTCTAAATCAGTCCACGTTTCGCTCCAGCTTTACAAATGGAGAAACAGAGGTTCAGAGAAGTTATATTAGCTACTTGATTGTTTTCTAACCAGTGCTGGTTGTCAGGGAGGTGACTGGCCTGGTGTGTCACCCCCTCCTGTAGGCCTGTACCCTTTCCTGGCCACTACCTGTACCTGGGTTCAGACTCCCCCAGACCCTGCGCCCACCTGCCGGCAGCTGAGCCCTCCTTCATTCATTCATTTGCCGAGGGGAAACGGGCGTGTGCCTAAGAGGCTGGGATGCCACACAACAGCAGGCTTGGGCCCTCTCATGAAGGTCAGAGCTGAGACATGCACGAGAAAGAGCTGATCCGGCGGTGCCCCCCCTGGGCAAGAGCCTGGGTTAGGGAAGACTTCGTGGAGGAGGTGATACCTGAGCTGCACTCCTTACCAAGGTCCTTCATGCCCTGCTCTGTGCCTAGTGATCCACATCTCACCTCCTCCCGCACGGCCCTCGTGCCATCCCCAGCCCAGTTAACTCCTGCTTGAGTGTTGCCTCTTCCGGGCAGCTTCCCTGGCCCCAGGCCCAACTGAGTCCCCTGCTCGTGGCTCCCTCACCTCCCTTTCCTCGCATTGTGTTGAGAAGATATCTTCCCTTAGCCCACTTCCCAGCCACACGGCTCCTTGAGAGCAGAACTATGGCTTTTCTTTTTTCTTACCTCTGGATCTGAGTGTGTAAATTCCATGAGAATTGTGAGGACACTTTCAGAAGCAGAATCAGAGGAAGTACAGGCAGGCAGACAGGTGTGCAGCTGCGGAGATGGGAGCCCTGGGGAGCGGGGGAACCACCTCTGAGCACCATCTCTACAAGTAGGGCTCTCCAGGGTGAGGCCACAAGGGGAAGCCCATGTACAGGAGCTCATCTGTCCACTGATCCAGCTGAAAAATAATCACTCAGGTCTTGAAGTTATTGGGCCAGGAAGTCAAGGGGAGTCTTTTTGTTTGCTCAGTCCTCTCCCCGTTCCCTACCGGCCAACCTTGCTGCCAGAGTGGGGGGTGGGGAGAGGCAGGAACCCTTTCACCAGGCCACTCTCTCTCTTGCAGACAGAGCCACCAACCCCCTGAACAAGGAACTGAATTGGGCCAGCATCAACGGCTTCTGTGAGCAGCTTAACGAGGACTTTGAGGGGTAGGTGGCCTCCTCTTTTGCTCATGTACTCGACAGAATCCACTGTGCGCCTGCGTGCCCACTCCAGACCCTGGCCTGGGGCGGAGACTTGAGTGGGTTGCGACTCCAGTTACATTCTCATTGTGCTCACAAACTGATGATGGCGCCACTACCAAAAGGCACGCCACCTGTAACCTGGGTGAACCCATTGTACAGGTGAAGAAGCTGAGGCCCAGGGGATTCGTGGGTTCCCCCACAAAGAAAGTAGTAGTCCTGGGCTTAATTACGCCCAGGCCCGCCTGAGCCCCAGCCAGTGTTTTGTTGGGACATGCTCCCCAACTGGGAGGAGGCCAGCAGGCCCTCTGCTCAAGGGAGAACAAGAACCACCAGCATTAGAATTGGTGCTTGTCATTAATGCACATTTGGGGCTTGGTGCAGGCAGGGGCTAGAGTGGCAGGTAGCATGGGGTGGCTTTGCTAGCAGGCTCCCCAGGTGGTGCTCAAGTCTGGGGAGCACCGCACACCACTGTGCAGGTGCTGCTGTGCTCTGGGAGGCCATACATACAGCGTGATGGGTGCGACCCGGAGTCCAGCTGCTGGGGTGCGAGTCCTGTCCCTCTGTCAGCTGAGTCAGCCAGGCAAGCCTCCATTTTTTCTGTTGTAAAGTGGGGGCAAAAGGGCTGTCGATTCTGAAGGGCCCCACTGAAGGCTGTGCAGGAAAAGGCATCTGAGGCGTTCCATCCATTCTAAGCACTCTGTCCGTGTTCAGTGTCACGGTTACTGGTGATGGGTCTTTTGTGATCTAGTAGATGGTATCGCCACCTCCACTGTGAGCTGCTTTGCCTTCTCCCAGCAAAATGTCCCAGGGAGCTCTGTCTGCCCGTCCTTCATGGTCCATTGTCATGGTGTACTCCCAGACCAGACCCTTGAAGGCCCCCTCTCCAGCTCACAGTTCTCAGCAAAGCCAGCTAAGGGGCTGAGCTGATGCCTTTCAAAGGTCCCCGGCTCTACATCCTTGCTTGGTCCTGCCCTGTCAGGCCGCCATCTCTGGCCCCGTCAGACCAGAAAAGAAGCTGGGCCTTTGCATCTCCTGCCCCACTGAAGCAGCCAAGGGCTGCGGTCTCAGCGGGGTGGTGTGGCAGCCCTCCCCTAGGGCACCTCGGACTCTGGCCATTTGGGATCTGTGCCATTCCTCTTGTCCAGGCCTCCACTTGCCACCCGGCTGTTGGCTCACAAGATCCAGTCACCGCAGGAGTGGGAGGCGATCCAAGCCCTGACGGTGAGAAGGGGAGAGAGGGTGCCATCTGTGCCCCGACCATGGGGATGGCACCCGGGGAGGCCAGACTGAGGTTGATTTGGGGTCCTGACAGGCTCTTCTTTAGAACCCAAAGGAGTGGTGCCAGAATGGCCTAGATTGGGAGTCTGGGCCAGCCCCTGGGGGCCCGTGGCCTCCTGGGCCAGCCCCTGCACAGTTAGGCTTCTTGTGGGGTGAAAGCCCCTAGGATCGCCTGGCCCAGGGGTTCCCTGCTCCAGCCGTATGGCAGATCTCCAGGAGGCCGGGCACATACTGAACGAGGGCTGCACCCCAGGCTCGCCGAACCTGAACTCCTTCAGTATCTGCTCCCAGGAATCAGCATGTTGATAAAGGTCCCAGGAACAGTGTGCAGCCTGCTGAGCCCATCAGGGGTCTCCAGACCCAGGACGGTGCCGCCCTTCCCATGACAGTTTGCTGATGCCAGGCTCAGGCCAGAGCTTTCAAAGCTGTGTCAACAGAAGACTGGTGGGGGGTGTGCTGTGGCCCCCAGACACGGGCCTCACAGCAACCTACTGTAGAGCATGGCCAACTTCGGCTGGTAAACAGTTTTTCTTTTCATAGTTCCATATTTGTTTTGATGGGATAGGGTTTTCTCAGATACATCCTAGTGCTCTGAGGTCACAGATGTGTGGGATAAGGCAAAGTAGATGGTACCTGTTGAACTTTTAAAAAATCCTCAAAGAAAAATCGCAGGAAAATCATTCACAAGCCGTGCTGCACCGTGGCCAGGTTAAAGCGGGGCTCCCCCAGCACTGCCAGTTGGGTATTGCCAGCCTTCAAGGGCACCCGCCTGCCTTGGGGTGTGGCAGTCAAACTCGAGGCTCTGACCCTCAGAGTCCTCTGGTCCTCAGGAATCATTCCCCCCCTACCGTCCAAATGCCCACCTTTGAGCTTCTGGGCCCTGGCCAAGGTGTGAGGGGAGGCTGTCTCCTCTAACTTCTCTCCATGGGGTCCCCCCCAACCCAGGTTCTGGAAACATGCATGAAGAGCTGCGGCAAAAGGTTCCATGATGAGGTGGGCAAGTTCCGCTTTCTCAATGAGCTCATCAAGGTCGTGTCTCCCAAGGTGGGTGCTCTGAGCCCCAGTTCAGGCCTGCACTGTTGCTTGGGGGAGCTGGGGAAGGAGGACCCTTGCTCAGCCCCTGTTAGAAGTCTGGCACAAATACAGCCTTTCTTTCGGTCCTTCACAGTGAAGCCCGGGGTCATGTGGGGTCTGGGACGGGGGCTTCCAGGCCACCTGGTGGCCAGCGGCTCTGGACCTGCTCACGGATGGGGCTGCCCAGGCTTAGTGAGGGGTGACCACAGGGCGTGCACACAGCCTGGCCACCCCGGCTCCACTCTCCCCACGGACCTGACTGCAGTGCCCCCCTCCCAAGGCTCTAGTGGAGGGTCTCCCTGTCTCCACCTCAGGATGCTGAGGCCCCACACCTAAGTGGGGGAGCCTGCTGATGGGCCCAGCCCCAGCCTTGGCCTGGGGGTCCTCCCATAGGACTTGCACCTGTTTGAGGCCGCTTGGATGAGACCCCAGCCCTTTGGCCCCTCCTTCGCTCGTACACCCTTGTCTTGACCAGAGCAGCTGAATGTACCTGCCAGCCCCCCATTCTTTTCCCACAAGGCGACTGGTGTGATAGCCAGCTCCCACAGCCTAGTCTGCTGCTAGGAGACTGGGAGTGGGACCCGCTGAGCTGTGCCACACCCGCCCCTTCCCTGGCCCGCCCCCCACCAGGTGGCTCCTCCTTCCCGAGGTCACAGAGTTAAGCCCTAGATGAGCTGGCTGCAGGCACTGGGCTCTGCGCCTTCCCTATGTCAGCTCTTCATCCTCGCCGTGGTGCCACGGCTGTCATCCCTGCTTAACAGGTGGGGCAGCAGAGCTGGGAGGTGAGCTCAGTGTGCACCAGGCTGCTCAGGGGCGGGGAGGGAATGCCAGGGCCCTGCAGGCTGAGGTTTGCGAAGGGAGTCCTGGGGACGCGGCCAGCTTGGGCTGGGGGTTGGGGCAGCAGTGAGCAGGGCCGGACGATGGCAGCGGCCTCCTCTCCCCTCGGTCTCTGAAGTACCTGGGCTCGCGGACGTCGGAGAAGGTGAAGAGCAAGATCTTGGAGCTCCTCTACAGCTGGACGGTCGGCCTGCCCGAGGAGGTGAAAATCGCAGAGGCCTACCAGATGCTGAAGAAGCAGGGTGAGGTGCCCGAGGGTGGGGTGTGAGCAGCGCCTCGGCCCCTCCTCCCTGAGCTGGGGCTTCTGGCAGCTTCTGGCAGTGAAGTCATGGGGCTCTCCTTTACCTTTTCAAGAACCTGTAGCTAGTGGGGTCTTTCTGTGGCTCTGTCTGAAGCTAGGTTGGGTGGAGAGAAGGTGGGTTTGGGTCAAACTTCTCAGAGAGTGGTCCCCACAGAGTGGCCTCCAAACGTGGCTGCCTAGACTCCGCCACGCAGTTCGACACTGTAGTTCGGGAGCCAGCCCTGGCCCACCAGAGTCCAGACCCGGCATGCTGGAGAAAGACCCCTCCTGCCCTCGCCTGCCCCCGCATCCCATCCTCCACCCTGGCCCGAGGCCTTGTTCACAGTCTCCCCACCACCATCTACTCCAGGGATTGTGAAGTCTGACCCGAAGCTTCCAGATGATGCCACCTTTCCACTTCCTCCTCCACGACCTAAGAATGTGATCTTCGAAGACGAGGAGAAATCCAAGGTGCGGCTCCAGGGGCGTGTAGGAGGAGTACAGGGGGACCTTCGGGGCCTACAGGGTCTGAGCTCCAGGCGCTGGCCCTGCCCTGAAGCAGGGCCTCATGAGGGCCCCGGTCACCATAGTGGGTGACAGTAGGGTCGTTGAAGCACTTCTATGTGCTGAGCATGTCCCACCCAGAGTCCCGGCGTTCAGTAGACACGAGCGCATGTCTGGTGTCCCTGGGATTAGTTTGAGGGCATTTCATAGGTTGAGTAAGAGTTTGCGTATTTTTGTCTTCAATCCCTTGTGATGATAATTTTACTAACTTCATGCTAAAGAAGCATGCGCTCACGGGCAAGAAACACTATAGAGAAGGTAAGATAAAAAGTAAATGTCTACCTAGTCCCGACCCCAGAGAGTAAGCACTGATGAGTTCCTGGTACATCCTTCCAGAAGATTCTCTGGTGAGAGTAACAGAACATTCTGTACCATCTGTTGAGGACTTTTCGGGAAGCATTCGCGTGCAGTGTTTCAGTGCTCCCCAATTAAGCTTCGGTAGATGCTCACTGTTTCGTGGAGAGCTTAGTATACGTACCCCACATCCCCCAGCGAGGACATGGGGAGCCGGGATATGACCCCAGGCCCAGTACTGGTGTCCCAGGTGTGCCCCTCTGTCCCTGCAGATGCTGGCCCGCTTGCTGAAGAGCTCCCACCCCGAGGACCTCCGAGCAGCCAACAAACTCATCAAGGAGATGGTGCAGGAGGTGATCGTCAAGCCCACAGTGCGGGGAGGAGACAGAGGCGGGATTTGAGCTGGGCCACCAAGGGGGAGTTGTGTATGTGCATACGAGAGCCCTGTGGTGGCCCCGTAAAGAGCTGTGCCAGCCAAGAAAGAGCTGACTGGGGGAGCCCAAGTGGGCAGAGCTAGGGCCCACATGGAGTGAAGAATTTCCCAGCAGCCGAGCTAGCCTGCTCTAGTTGGGCTTCTGTGAGGCTGATGGCCTCTTCCACGAGAGGTAGAAATAAATGAGGCCTCTCTATGTTTAAGGTACTTCTGTACGTGTATTTATCATGAGAGAGAAGCATGCGTGTTTAAGTTCTAAGTGACTGTACGGACACTGTGGGCGCACGCTGAAACTTTCTGTATGGACAAGGGCAGGCTCTCAGAGCTTACGGTCTGGAGACCCGCGGGGCAGGGGTCCCAGGCTGTCTCCCAAGGGCCAGCTGTGTGCCCTGACAGTGCAGCGGAAGGCCAGGGTGGCCCCCCGCAAGGAGGGTGACTGTGGCACAGCACAAGCCCACCTTCCATCCCTCAAGGAAGGAGCTTGTCTAGTCAGCACAGGGGGCCTGGGGTGGGAGGTTCCCTGTCCTAGCTTCTGGTTGTACTGGGTGACCACAAAGGCCCCCTTTCTCTCTTAAGTGTGGGCACCTCCTTTCAAGGGACAAACGCAAGGAGGGCAAGGGTCATGGAGAGCCACACGTGTGGTCTGCAGCTCTGGTCCTCCAGTAGCACCTGGGCCAGATTCCTGAGCCAGCCTGGAGGTGGTGTCTGAGGGCTCCAGCCGTTCTGACAGGTTCATGCCAAGGCCGGGGGCCGGGGGGCGTCGGCAGGACGAGAGGAAGTGAGCAGAGGTTGGCAGAGGACTTCTCGGTCTAGAGTGCCCTGTGGTGGGCACAAGCCCCATGCAGCGGGGTCACAGCAAGCCAGTGGGAACTCTGTAGAGTACTGTGGACGGTGCCTGGCTCAGAGCTGGCGTGACCTGGGCTCCCGGGGCGGCGGCCTCCCTAGGACCAGAAGCGGATGGAGAAGATCTCAAAGCGGGTGAGCGCCATCGAGGAGGTCAACAACAACGTGAAGCTGCTGACCGAGATGGTGATGAGCCACAGCCAGGGCGGGGCCTCAGCCCGCAGCAGCGAGGACCTCATGAAGGTGCGCCTGCCGCCTCTGCCCAGCCCCTGCCCTCTCCGGGCCCCTGCCGGCCTGACCGCCCCCCCCAACCCTACTGCCCCCCAGGAGCTGTACCAGCGCTGTGAGCGGATGCGGCCAACGCTCTTCCGACTGGCCAGTGACACAGAAGACAATGATGAGGCGTTAGGTGAGCTCCTGGCTGAGTCTGTCCTGTTCCTCTGCCTCCTTCCCTCTCCTTTCCCAGGCCTTCTTAAGTATCTGCAGTTGGCGGGAGCTGCCACCAGGGGGCCCCCTTCTCTAGCCCTGACCTTGGGTTGTCCACATTGAGGAGGAAGCAGAGAGCAGGGGCTGATACGGTGACAGGAGAGCCCAGGGGCCAGGTCCCTTCTCAGGCATTTCATGTACTGCTCCTGAGCCGAGCAAGCTGGAATGGGGAGAAGGGACTGGCCCAGGTCACCAAGCCTGACAGTGGCAGAGCCAGGGTAGGCCGGGGGCTCCCCCCAGACACTGCTTCTTCCCTGGTAAGGGCCAGAAGCTGAGCACAGATCCCACAGGCCAGAGCAGTTCCAGAGCTGGGTCCTGTGACTCCTGCCAGGGCCACGTATCAGGTTCTCGTCCTTATTCTCTGCCGCCGTGTCAGCCAGAGTCTCTGGGGCCGCAGTCCGAGTACCATCTCAGCCCCTGACTCCGTGGAAGCCCACTGAGGGCCTCCCTGTGCCAAGTGCCTGGTCCCTGCCCATGGGACTCACTGCCTGGACCCCTCTGAGCCTGGCCCCTGAGGGCGTGACGTTGGTATGGGCCTAGTCTATGCTGGGTGCTATTCTAGTCCCTGGGGACGTGGTGTGCTTAAAATGGACCAAAGCCACGTCCTCAGCAGAGCGCGTAGCCTAAGGAGAGGGGACGGACAAGAAACCAAGGCTGTGAGCAGTGGTTGTTTCTCAGGTGGTCGTTAGGGACCCAGAGACCAGCCAGCAGGGAGGGGACCGGGGGGGCGGTGAGGGAAGGCCTCCTGAGGGGACTTAGGGTGAAGATCTGAAGGCAGGCAAGAAGGAAGCCACGCAGAGATGCAGGGGGCATCTGGGCAGCGGAGTCAGTGCCGGGGCCTGGAGGCCAGAGCATGCCGTCATGGTTGGGGCGGCAGGGACACTGGACAAGGGGAGGTGGCAGAGGGTCTGAGTGAGCAGAGCCCTTGGGATGCTCCCGTCCCCACCCCCTCCCACGAGGGTTGGAATGGACGCAGGGTGCTCCTCTCCACCAAGAGTCCCCCACCTTCCTTCAGCCTAGTCTCTCCCCACCTGCCTGTTGCAGCTGAGATCCTGCAGGCCAACGACAACCTCACCCAGGTGATCAACCTGTACAAGCAGCTGGTGAGGGGTGAGGAGGTGAACGGCGATGCGGCAGCTGGTTCCCTGCCTGGTGAGCGAGTGACTGGGGAGCCTGGGAGGGGCCTAGCAGCTGGAGTGGCACAGAGCCCAGAGTTCGGGAAGTGCAGGTTCCAGAGCCAGGGACTGGGAATGCTGGGGTGGTCCTGCCCCCTTAAGATGGGGAAGGCCCCCAGGGAGAGAGCCGGGGGGTGGATGTCTGTGCCCAGGCTGCAGCTGTGGGAGGAGGGGGAGTCTGGACATGGGGCAGAGGGGATTGGAAGCCAGGGATGGCAAGGACGGGCAGAAGAAGGAAGGCCTTTCTTTCATTTGATAAGTCTGGCACCTGTTGTGTGGGGCTGGATGGCACCCTCCGGACTTAGTCACTTCTCAGAAGGTGGTTGGGAGGGGTTGACACACAGAAGCTGCGGGCTCGGCTCCAGTCAGGGTGAAGGGACAGCCGTGGGGGCCCATGGAGGTTAGAATAGGCCCTGTTGGGCCAGGGGGGGTCACGGGGGGGGCACTACACAGAAGCAGCAGAGTTTAAGCAAGATCTGAAAGGATGGGAGGCCGATGGCCAAGTAGAGGGAAGGAGGAAATAGGTCTGGACAGAAGGAACACCGTGGGCTTGACAAAGGGTCTGGTGGCAGATTTGGGGCCAGGGCGGTGTGGGCCAATGAGGGGGAAGGAAGCAGGAGGGCTGTGAGGGGAAGGGGTGCAGCTTGCTGCCTCCCCCCGCCCTCCGTAGGCACCTTGGCTTCTGTAAGGCCTTACTGTCCTTCATCCAGGGTGTGCCTGACTCCTTTCCCCCCAGGGAGCACCTCGGCTCTGCTGGACCTCTCCGGCCTGGATCTCCCTCCTGCGGGCACCACCTACCCCACTGCGCCCACCCGCCCTGCTGACCCAGCCAGCCCCGAGCAGTCTAGCGCCTCAGTTTCCCTGCTTGACGATGAGCTCATGTCTCTGGGTGAGGAGGGGGCGGGGCCTGGAGGAGGCCTGGTGGCTGCAGGTCAGGATGAGGCCTCTGGAGGATGGGTGGGGGGTAGGCCCATTTTACGACCAAGGAGGCTGAGGCTCAGGGAGGCTAAAGAGTTGGCACAAGCTCTCGGTCCATGGGTGAGGCCAGCCAGCCTCTAAACCCACCTCCGGTAAGCCTGCCACAGCTGGGCTCCAGTAGCCCACGGGAAACCAGCGGGACTTCCCTGAAGCGGGTTAGAGCCGAGAACGGTGGCAGCGGACCCACCAGGAGGGGGAGAGCCATGTCTGGCCCTGCCGCACCAGACCACCAGGCACCTCGTGCCTCAAGCTGGTCCTGGACCACAGGCCAGGCACAGGGCTCCAGGGCCCTTGGGGAACCAGGCACACCCCTGGGGAAGACGGTTGTCAGGAGTCTTGCTTTCTGGAGCAGCGGCCCCATCTGGGGGCTTGGAAGTGGAGAATCATAGTGATAGCCTCTCCGTCAAGGTTCTGAAGTTATTAAAGACAGAGAGAGCTTGAGCTCTGTCAAAAGAATCTGGAAGGTTTTATTGGGGAACCGACTTGGAAGGCAGGAGTCAGACTGTTCTCCTGAGCCAAGTCTAAGGTTAAAAACCCAACCTGATGGACCGGAAGTAGTGCTCGTGTGCCAGGGTCCTGGGCAGGGGGCTTCCCTAACCACTGCTGCTGCACCGTCGTATCATAGACCACCCTCCACAGGAGCGAGGGCCGCCACCGTCTCCGCTTCATGGATGTGGAAGCGAGGCTTAGGAAGGCAGGCAGGGTGACTTGCCCAAAAGGGGGCACACAGGTTAGAACAAGGTGCTCTGATCCTGAGGCCTCTCTCCGAGCCTCTCTGCTGCTCGAACTCAGCTTCTCGGCCAAGAAAGGGACATAAGGACTTGGAATGGGACGTGAGGGAGGGGGGACAGTGGACCAGCAGTGGACGACCTGCCTAAGAGGGTCTGACCACAGGGTGTCCAGGCTCAGGTGGCCCAGCAGGTGGCCGGTGCCCCACTGGGCGGTTGGAGAATGGGGCCCAGCCCCCCAGCGACCAGCAGGGACTGAGCTGCCACCTCATGAGAAGCAAGGTGTGCCTGGTACTTCCTGTCCAGCCGCTGAGCGGCTGCAGCAGCGCCCTGAGCCTCCAGCTTCTGTTCGTTTCTACTCAAAGGCAGAGAAAATGTGGGAACAGGAACCGCAAGTGCCAGGGCAGCACCCGCCGGCTTGGTGGAATAGAGGAAGCCCCGGGACCACAGAGGGGGCTTGTTCTAAACGGTTCTTTGTGGCAGGAAGGGTGAGGGGTGGGGGCAGGGGGAGCCACGCAGACTTCCCGCCCGCAGAGGAGGGTGTCCCGGCACTGCTCGGGCACTTCCTCTGAAGGGCTGGTTTGTCATGGCCCCTCACGCAGACGCTGCTATCAGCTTGATTTTACAGATGAGGTGCAGGGAGGTCACAGCCCGAGGTCACACAGCTGAGTGGCCGGGCTGCATTCAGACTCCTGTAAGGAGGCCACAGACTCGGTCCGGGCCGGATTCCCTAACCCCTCTTGGCACCCATTTCCTCAGCCCGGAAAGAGGGATGACACCTCTACATTGGCTTCCGTGGTTGTTCGAGGAGTCAGTGAGCCCCGCGTCTGAGGAGCCTGACGCGTCAGGAGCAGGGGGTACACGTGGGAGATGTTAGCGGCCACCCCCGTGTCGTCCCAGTTCTCGGGGCGGTGCACCTGGAGGAGACCGGGCCTTCTAAGCTGCCTGCGCCAGGCTGCAGCTCACTCCTGCGGGATTTGCTAGAAATGGGATGATTTGTCTTCCCTAGGTAAAGCCTGTGGTGAACTTGGCAGAGGTCACACTGGTTGGTGACCTGCTGCATGGCAAGCCAGCGAGCAGAGCCATGCAGAGGGCCACCGGCTAGCCTCAGCCCCAGCCAGCCCGCGCTGTGGACATGGGCCAGGGCAGAGAGGGCATGTAGGGTCTGCGCCGGCTCCACCGGCCAGCGTGCATGTGGGGAACCACAGCCCAGCCAGGGGGGCTGTTCGGAGTCTGGGGCACCGCCTGCCCCCCACCCAGATGCTCAGAGGCCATTGTGGGGGGTGGGGGAGTACAGAATGGTGCCTCCTGTCCGTGGATCCTCACCTGGTATCTTACGCCCTGCCTCCCTCTCCACCACCCCTGGGCTGCCAGCTCACTTTGAAGACAGAAGTCCTAGGGTCCAGTGGCGGAGGTGGCTTTAGAGTGGCAGGCATGGAAGCGTGAAGGGGTGCAGGGAATGGGCCTTTGGGCTCTCTGGTTTCTGCTTCTGCTCTGTCGCTGGTTCCCTCTAAAAGTGGGCTTTCCCCTTTGAGCTCAGCCTCCTGTGGGGATGCAGGGGGTGGGCAGGTGCTAGCAACCCCCAGGCCAATACGCAGCGCCCCCAGGTCCTGTGCTTCCACTCAGGAATCTGCCTCCTTCACCTCCGCCTCGCTTCCTCGCAGGACTAAGTGACCCCACACCCGCTCCAGGCCCAAGCTTGGATGGTGCTGGATGGAACAGCTTCCAGGTAGGAGGGCCAGGAACCAGCCTGAGCCATCCCGGGGGGAGGATGGCTGGGCCAGGCAGCCTGCTGGGGGCAGTGAGGAGGGAGGACCATGTGGTGGGGCCCCTGGAGCTAAGGCACCTCGGCTTGGGTGGTAGAGAGCAGGCATTCTCTCCTCGCCTCCGCAACCTCTCCCTGTGTTTCCGTGTTCGGTTGTGATGGGGTTCCCCATTCTTTCTCTCTTGGGGGCGTCTTCAAGATCCCTAGAATGTGATGGTTTCTAGAGTAGAACCCCAGACCAGGCCAGCCCACGAGAGGGGTGTGGGCCAGTAGGAATGTTGTCCCCTTCGGTGCTGCTGCTTCCCCAGATGTCACCTGCCAGGCGGAGAAGGGGCCTCAGGGCAGTACCGGGTGACTGCTCCTTCTCCAGCACAGCTCTACCCGTCTGCACGCTTTGTATATGCCCAACAGTCCTCCGATGGCGTGGAACCCCCAGCCCCACCTCAGGTTCCCAACACAGACAGCCAGCCCTCCGCGCAGACACCCCTGCCAGCGAGCAGTGGTCTGGACGACCTGGATCTCCTGGGGAAGACCCTCCTGCAGCAGTCACTGCCCCCAGAGTCCCAGCAAGTGCGGTGGTGCCCCCCCCCCCCCCGGGCTGACATGGGGTGGGAGTCGCGCCCATCCTGTCCCCCACCCAGCCCCATGGGTGGCAGCTTCGGGGCTCTCCCAGGCCCAGCAGGGAGAGACCTGGTGCCCATGTGCTCCTGCAAGCAGCGGCTGCTGGAGGACTGCTGTGTGCCAGGCTCTGTGCTGGCCTGGAGGAGGTGGCAGTGCCCAGGGCAGGTGCAGAGCCCCCCTCCTGTGGAGTACAGAGGTTATGGGAGAAGGGGGAGCTGTGCCCTACAGGGCAGGGGTGGTGGGCAGGAGAGCAAGAGCCGCCTATTCCAAGGTGAGGAGACCAAGGCCCGAGAGACAGGAGGCATCTGAGCTGGCCATTAGGGATGGTCAGGAAGCCCAGCCTTTCCTGTGCCCCTGATCTCTCAGCCCCCAAGATTCACGCCCCAATGCCACATCCCCCAACAAGGGAGAAGCAGCAACCGGCCCCCAGGCTCACACTTCGGGACCTGCAGAATAAAAGCAACTGCAGCATGCCCAGCTCCGGCGCCCCCGGCCTCCTCCACGCCGCCTCCCCCGAGCCCCCTGGGCCTCTGCAGCAGCCCGCAACGACTGAGCTCTCGCTGGCCAGCATCACTGTACCCCTGGAGTCCATCAAACCCAGTGAGTGGGCTGGGGACGCCAGCGGGTACAGGCTGGGACGGGACCCCTCACTGTCCACTTGGGAGCTCTGGGCGAGGCCCTTGCCCTTTTTGGGCCTCTGCTTTCTCATCTGTGCCAGAGTGAGGGCAGAGCGCTCCGTAGAGCCCAGGCTTCCGTAGGCAGGAGGACTTATTCCGCTGGGTGCGCCCTCCCCAGAAAGGCAGGGCTGGGACAGAGAGGTTCGGGGTCTCTCCAAGATCATGAAACCAAATGAGGCTCAGGCTGGAGGCCCAAGCCTGAGCTGCAGCTGCCCGAGAGCAAGAGGGGGGCCAGCCCAGCCCAGGCCGTGAACAGACCAATGAAGACGGGCAGGTCTTCTCGGCCTTGTCTCTCTTGTGACTACAATGTGACCAAGGGCCTCACCCCCAGTGTCCCCAAGAAGTGGGGAGTGGGAACACTCTGAACAGCAAGGTGACCATACCGGGGTCGCATGGTGAGAGCGTGACCCCAGCTCACCCCTTGGCCTGCACTCCAGCACTGGGGGAGCCCCAGCTATGACCCCGCTTGGGGTGGGTGTCCTGCCGCCACCAACACAGTGGAAGATTCCCTGCCCCATCTGGGTGTCAGTCTGCAGCCCCCAGCCGCCCTGCTGCCCAGGGTCAAGGCGGGGACCTGAGCTCCTGGACCCATCCACTCCTCCCCAGCAGCGCTTCGAGTGCCTGCCGGGAGCCGGGTTGGGGGAGTGGGCTGGGCTCGCCGGGGCCTAGCACCACCCATCACCCCTGCCCTTCCACCTGCCAGGCAGCATCTTGCCAGTGACGGTGTATGACCAGCATGGCTTCCGGGTCCTCTTCCACTTTGCCCGAGACCCACTGCCCGGGCGCTCGGACGTGCTGGTGGTGGTGGTTTCCATGCTGAGCACCGCCCCCCAGCCCATCCGCAACATCGTTTTCCAGTCAGCTGTCCCCAAGGTGACACACGCGTGCCTCCCTCCTTTGGAGGCAGGGTGACTTGGGGCTGGAAGGGAGCCAGCTGGCGGGGCGGGGGGACCCTCTGGGAATTAGGGGATAGAAGGGAGCCAAAGGAGAGAGCCCCGGGACCCCCAGAGGAGGAGCTGGCAGGTGGACTGGGTCCGGACCCTCAGGATAGGGCCAGGAAGCCAGGGCTAGCCGGGTGCCGTCCCACGCTACGGTCTGCAGGTCATGAAAGTGAAGCTGCAGCCGCCCTCAGGCACGGAGCTGCCGGCATTTAACCCCATCGTCCACCCTTCAGCCATCACCCAGGTCCTGCTTCTCGCCAACCCCCAGAAGGTGAGGGGCCCAGCTGTGACAGCGCACCGCTGTGGGGGTGGGGCGGCCTCTTCTCTCCCTCTGACTGCCTTCACCATCTCTGCCCCAGGAGAAGGTTCGGCTCCGCTACAAGCTTCTCTTCACCATGGGCGACCAGACCTACAACGAGATGGGGGATGTGGACCAGTTCCCCCCACCCGAGACCTGGGGGAGCCTCTAGAAAAGGGAGGGGGCGGGGAGAGGAGAGGGCAGCAGGACTGGGCACTGTCTAGCCTGGGTGGGAGGCTGTGGTGGCCTAGGACACCCTTTGTTCCCATGGCGAGATCCCTTGGGCCTGGTGCTTCTCCCCTCACCCCTGTGGCCCCCCTCCTTCCTCGTCGTCCTCCCCTGCGGAGCTGAACCCAGCAGGAGGCTGGGCCTGGGTTTGCACTGCTGGGGACCTTCGCCACAGGGGGGAGCCTGGAGCAGGGAGCAGCTGCGTGGCCCTGGAAGGACCTGGGGTCATGGGGGAGAAGCATGGCTGTCAGGCAGGGGCCAGGACCTCAGGCCCAGCCCGGGGGGGGGTCATCCCCACCTTTCTCTTATGCCTTATGGGAAGGCCCAGCCATAACTTGGGGGGCCATGCTGGTGTGGGAACCAGCTCAGGCCTTCTCCCTAGGAACCGGGTGACTGGGGGGGTGACGCCTGCTCCCCCAGCTCTTTGCACTCTGTGGTGTGTGGTTTGACTCTGCTTTTCTTTCTCAGTGGCCCTGTGGTCACCTTCTCAGGAGGCCCAGTTGGGGGAGCCCCACGCGGCCCCCACTCCTCATGGGGGTTTCACTCCACTCACCTGCCCCCTTTGCCATCAGGCCTCCTGAGGGGCTGGGGGCGCTGTGGCTGCCCGCCCAGAGGTTGTGGCGGAGCTGGGTGCCCCAGCTGGGGGCTCCAGGGCTCCTGGCCAAGGGAGGCCCTGCACTGGAGTTCTCGGTGCGTCTCCTTCAGTCGCTGGCCTCTGCTGGGGCCTCCCGTGGACGCCTCCCCTCTGCCCATCCATCTGTCGGGGGGGCCGAGTGGGGTGGGTGTGTGAGTGAGAGCAGGAATATTTATGGAAATAAAAACGTCCTTTTTTCCTGTACCAGCTGCCCTCCTGGCCTTTCTGAGGTGGAGGGAGATGAGGGTCCAGGAGCTGGAGGGCCCTGGGGCTGCCCCGCAGGCTTCTGTAGCTCAGTCTTTGGAGATCCAGCCCCCGTCTCCCCGCCCCCCACCACCCCGGAGCCCTTCACCGGAAGAGGCCCTGCTTGGGGGCCTGTGGTGGTGCTGAGTCACCAGAGAGGGCCCAGGGCTGCGGCCCAGAGCCATCCCAGCTGGAAGTGAGTGGCCGCTCAGGCCCGCCAGGAGCCCCAGCTGCTGCAGATGCTGAGTGGGAGGGCCGCCCCCGCCCCCGCCACCGGCTGCTCACAACTTCCTCCTGCTGCTCTCAGCCCTCCAAACACAACTGTGTGGCGGCCCCAGAGGGCCCTCCGCGCCTTCTCTTGCTTTCCCCAGAGGCCGCTCCCAGGAAGCAGGGTGCTAATGGCAGCTCAGTTCTAGAGAGGCCTGGGGATGCTGCCCTGGGCCCCCTGCCGGCCCCAGCTGCAGCTCGCTCACCCCCCGGGGCTACCAGAGGCCTCTCTTCCCTGGAAGGCTCCACTCCAGTCCCCGGGAACGGCTCAGCCTCTCAGCCCATGGAGCATGGAGCGAGCCAGCGAGGAGCCAAGGGCGGTTCATGGAGTGGGGGGTTGCTGAGCCGTGTGGGGCCAGCCCTCCCCTGCTGCTCTGCCGGCAGGGCTTCCGCTGGAGCCTGGGCAAGGCTGCCCACCATTTCCCCTCCCAAGCAGATGATGGGGAGTCCTGTATTTCAAAAACCAGTTTCACTTTGCCTTACTTAGTGTTTCCCGGACTGAACCCCTTCCCGCAGACACCACTGGGATGTCTTCCCAGAGCCCAGCAGGCTCACTCTTTTCCGTCCAGCAGATGAGGAGGGCTGCCTCTCTGTGCCAGGTCTCGCTGGATGCGTGTGGGAGAGCTTCCCGTCCCCGCAGGACCCCCACCCCCACCCCAGACACAGCCCTCCTGCAGTGGGGCTTCCGGGTGCCCTGACCCCTGCACACCCCCAGCCCCGTGGCTGGTTCCTGTTCCCTTCCCCAGCAGGCCAGACTCCGCGCGGACACCTGTGATGTCCCTGAAAGACTGTAGTAGGAAGGCTCTTGTAACCCAGATGAAACCCTGCTCCTGGCGCTCCTGCCCCGGGGTCCCGGAGTACCCTCTGAAGGGGGATCTCGTGAGACCTGTGCTAGGGCTGCAGGGTGGGATGGGACTGTGCACAGCCTTGGGCTGGGAGTCAGTCTGCTCCCAGCGGGGCCCCTGGCACACTATGTGACTTTGAGCGAGGGACTGCCTTTTCTCGCCTATGGGTTCCTTGTCCATAGTGGGGAGGGACCCAGGGAGCTGTAAGGCCCCCTGAGGCCTTCTGGAAGAGCCCTTGAGCAAACTTTCCCCAAGGTGTTGGCCTGGAGTGACTCAAAGGTGACAGGGACAGGGATATCTTTTTCATCTTCCCGACCTCCCCCTTCCCTTTTCCCTAGTTGGTCCGGCGTCTGCCATGCTGCAGGGGCCTCTGAGTAGCCCGCATGGGAAGCAGGCCCTGTGGTCAGTTCAGAGGCTGGCATGGAACCCGTGAGCCAGGAGCTCAGCATGTCACACGGAGAGCCAGGAAGGACGTGGACCCGAGGGACCCGCCATGGGAGCCCCGCCTCTGTCCAAGGGGCTGGGGTCTGATGATGGGAGATGATCCTCAGCCTCCAGTTCCTGGAAGAGTCCTGACCAAGTAACGTGTGTCAGCTCAGCCCGCGGTCGGTCGGGGGCACCGAGCACCACACAGGCGACCCAGAGCCTCTGGAGTCCTCTGGCTGGAACGGGGAACAGGGAAGATGCGTTCTCTTGTCTCTCAAAGGGTGACCCCCACCCCCCACGCCAGGGGCAGTGGGACTTCCCAGACCCCGAAGCCACACTTCCACTTCTATTCCTGCGGCTGGAGGCTGCCGCTCGTTTGGGTTTCTCTTTTGGCAACCGCAGCACACGGCTCATCTGTTGGTGGCCGCCACCGGCCACGGAGGGGCCACCATCCGCCCAAGAGCCTGTCTCCGCCGCGGTCCTGCTGCCCCTGCCCCCAGTCTCAGGCCAGGCAGAGACCACAGGAGCTGGAGCCTGACCAAGGCCCGGCCTAGCCCTGTGGCAGGCCTGATGCTCCCACCCTCCCCTTCCGTCCTCAAAGGCCTGTGGCGATGAGAAATGGAGGCTCTCGGAGCTTGTCAAGTGCCCAAGGACACATGTTAAGGCCAAGGCCAACCAGCAGTCCCGCCAGGTGCCCCTGTGGCAGCATGTCACCCCCCCATCTCCTGAGCCCCCTCTCCTTGCCCCTCCGTGGGCTGCCATCCCCTGGAGTCAGGGTTAAGGCTTGAGGGCATGGGCTCTCAAGGGCCATCAGGACTGGGATGTCATGGCTCAGCCCCACCCAGGGTTTCCCTTCTGGCTTGAGGAGGAGACAGGCAAGTTCTCAGAGCCCCAGAAATCGCACCCCATAGCTGGCTGCTCTGGGCAGCAGCCTCTGCTCAGAGCTGGGTACCAAGAGGACCAGACCACAAACCAGTGACTCGTCCAGGCATCCACAGTGCGACATTCTTTTTTTTTTTTTTTTAAGATTTTATTTATTTATTAGAGAGAGTGAGCACAGGCAGAGAGGCAGAGGGAGAAGCAGGCTCCCTGCCGAGCAAGGAGCCCTATGTGGGACTCGATCCCAGGACGCTGGGATCATGACCTGAGCCGAAGGCAGCTGCTTAACCAACTGAGCCACCCAGGTGTCCCCGCACAGTGCGACATTCTTGCCTCAGTCCTGTGGCTGCGCAGCTGACCCCTACTCTCACCCCACCTCCCGGCTCTGCATCAGCCACCGGGCCTCCCAGCCCACATCCTGCTTGAGCTTCACCCGTGGGCACTTCCCAGACTGTCCCTGGTCTGCCCCAGCCATGGGGATGAAGGAGAGGGCAGGGAGCAGCCTTTTGGGAGCCTCCAGACAGCCACCCCGCACAGCAGGAGAGCACGTGGGGGCTTAGAAGCTGGTCAGATCAGCTTTCTAACTTGGCCCCTACGCCTTAACCAGCAAGGGCCCTGGCGCCCTGAGCCTTGGTGTACTCACCTGAAAATGGAAATAATGACACCAACCTCACGGGAGGGGTGCGTTCAAGTAGGTGACAAAGCGGGCTAGTGTCCCCAGAAGGCAGCAGGACACTTGGAGGGGGCAACGAGGGAGGCCCGGGGGCAAGGTTCTTTTCACACCAGACTGTGCAGGCTGGATAAGAAGGAGCGGGGCCTGTTCTAAGTATTTTACGTAGGAACTCCGTTTAGTCCGCAAAGCAACAACCTGTCAGGTCCCCGGTCTCGTTCTTCTCATCCGACCCAGGACACTGAGGCTTAGACAGTTGAACTCCCCAGCCCAAGGTCACCCAGCTAGCTAGAGGCTGAGCCCAGCTGGCCGGCTTCTTCCACACACACTCAAGCTCTGTTCTAGCTGTCTCTGGGCTGGAAATAAGCGTCCATTGATGCAATGCCTTCACTTGCATTCAAGTCAGCCCTGTCTGTTGAGCTCCTGTGACCCTGGCACGTCGCTAGACCAAGCAGGATTCGGCACGAGCGGAGGAGAGCCAGCCAAGCCAACGAGCCCTCCCAACGCCGAGTGGAAAGGTCTTGTGATCAGAGATGGTGCTGGCTGGTGACCTCTGATGCCCCCTTCCTGCACCTGCAGCTCTAAAACTGTGATCTCGACATTTCCCGATAAAACCTCGTAGTCCAAAAGTCCCTGATTACAACCTCCTTCGAAGGAACAGCCTATGATCCAACCTTTGGGGCTTCCAACCCTTTATGATTCAGCATCCAAGTGTGCTCAAGCTTAAATATAACCTAAAACATACCCCTCACCCAAGCCAGGAGGCACAGCAGCCCCACCCAGGCCAGTCAGAGAAGAGCTCTTGGGTCAGACTGGAGGGGAGCCTGGGTGAGAGGCCCAGAGCTCCACTGGGCTGATTAGATGGCCCTTCCTGGTGGTTTCCAGCCGCTGCTTCTCCAGGCCTGGTGTCCTGACTCTTCTGAGCTGGGGCTCAGGCCTGGGCAAGCCTAGAGGGGACAAAGGTAGAAGCCAGACCATGCCCTCAGGGACCTTCCCAGCAGCTAGGGAAGTGGACAAGCTCAGGCCCAGAGTGTTCCAGGCTGGAGGCAGGGCTGAAACAGGGTGGGGACGCTGGGTAACCCAGGATTTCCCAGACAGCAAGGCAGCGGCACCTGGTGTCAAGCTGCTGGCTTAGGAGCCTTCAGCTTCCTAATTGTGCACACATTAGGCTCCGCCCATTGCAGAGATGGGGGAAACCGCGAACCACCATGATGTTCTGGGATCTGGCCAGTGAAGAAGGGGGAAAGGCCAGGAGTAGTACCCAGGCCTTGCAAACCCCAGCCCCATGTTTTAAGAAGCCAGATCTACACTGGACTCTGATTGCTCCTTCCATCGAGGCATTCCTGAAGCCCTGCCCTTTTTCTAGAATCCCCTCCAGGGCCCTTCCAGTTGGGGAAAGAGAGGTGGGTTAGGAAACCTTGTTCGGGGTCTCCTTATGTGAGCTTGAGCCTTCAATCCGGTGGACTCCACACTCAGGTGGCCTCCCAGCTGGGAGGCTCTGACTCAGCAGCAGCAGCTGGAGGGTTCCCCTCTCGCCCCTCCCCATTCCCACTGGGCTGGGCTGGCTGCCCCTTGGCAGGGGCGGGGCACAGGGGTGGGGGGAGTCTTGTGGGAAGAGCAGCCAGCATCCAGTGAGCGCTCACTGTGTGCCAGATCCCTTGTCTGAGGCCACTGGTCCCGCCCTCATGCAGTATTCAGTCTGCCCACCCACACACAGTAGGTGTTCAAGTAATCCTCAAACTGAGTTAAAACTCAAAGCAAAGGGCAGGGGGCATGGCAGGACCGCACAGATGTCCCTCTCCCCCCACCCCTGGGGCCCCTGATGCCTGGGGGGTTTGGGGGTTCAGAGTAAGGAAAGACTACTGTGTGTGGTCCCTCATCTTCTATGAACAGATATGGAGTACCTACTGTATGCCCAACTGTGATTCGGATGGAGGGCCAAAGAAAGAACTACTACTGAGTCTGGGGGATGAAAGCAGCACCCCCATCACTGCCTTACAAGAGGGAGGGCAAGGACTCCCAAAGTTTGCTGAAAGGAGGGGCTCTACAGATGGATGGAGGCAACTGTGCTGGGCTGGGAGGGAGCCGGGTGTCAGGGAGCTGCTCTGGAGGGTGGGCCACCCCCCTTAAAGGGACGACTGGAATAGGCAGAGTCATCTTGTCCACTCTCCTGGATGGGCAGCTGTCTGGCCCATCAGACCATTAAAGGCAGCAAGTTCAGAGTTCCAGGGACTTGTCCAACAGCACAAAGCAGCAAGGTGGCCCCAGGAAGCCAAGTTCCCCCAGCGGGTCTCCAGCAGGGGAGGAGAGAGGGGAGGGGTAATCTTTAGCTCAAGTGGGCCAAGAGGTCCTCTGGAGAGGGAGTCCAAGGCAGCATCCTTGGGCAAGCCCAGATGGGCCAGTACGGGCTGGAGAGGCCCGTCCTTGGCCTCTGGCTCCCAAGCATGGAACTCTCCTTGCCTTTAAGAGGGGTGCAGAAGTTACTGACACCCAGGGCCCACGGGCCGGCGGGAGGGGCGGAGCCCAGAGTCCGGCCACGCGGTGGCAGGAACCCGCTTACCTGCTTCCCGCCACCGGGGTTGGGCGGGGCAGGGCCGGGGGCGGGGCCGCCACACAACCTGTGGACGGCCAGGCGGCCGCCGGCGCGACCGTCACGGGGACCGGCCGGGGGCCTGCCGGGCGCCCGGAAGCCGGGGGCGAACGAGAAAACAAACTTGGAGAGAGGAGTGACCTGGGGGCCGGGGGCGGAGTCGCGCGCGGAGGAGGAGGGAGCGAGCGGCCGCCGGAGCGCGGCTGGCCCAGGAAGCGGAGAGCGCCGCCCACCCATCCGGGGCGAAAGCGGTGCTGCGGGCGCAGGCAGGCTGGGCCGGGGGCTGCCGGGCCCTCGCCCCCCACCCCGTGACCCCGCAGCCCCCAGCCCGCGCCCAAGATGATGAAGAGGCAGCTGCATCGCATGCGGCAGCTGGCCCAGACGGGCAGCTTGGGACGGTGAGTGTCAACCCGCTCCCTCCCAGCCCCACGCACACCCCCGCCGGGCCCTCGGGGACGTGGAGGGGTGGGGGAGGTCAGGGACAGCCAACCTCGAACTGTCCAGAGGTCTGCTCTCATTCCCATGCTTCTGAATGCCACCCCCACCTCCCGGCCAGAGCAGGAGGGGCAAGGCCCTTTGGGGGAAAGGGGCACCCCCACCCCTTTGCCTGCCAGGGAGGATCAAGGATGCTGGGTCTTCTCAGCCTCCATGAGCCTCTTCAGCAAACGGTCTTCCCTAGCCTCACTTGTCCCCTCTGTGCAATGGGGGCAGCTAACCATTTCTGGTTGCCTGGTGGGGGGGAGGGGCAGCTGTCAGGGCCCTAGACTTTGGGGGAGGGGAGGAGACTATGTCCCGGTGTGGTGTGGTGGGAGGAGGGGCCTGCTTGTCCAGCTTTGTGCTTCTCCCCCCCACCCCACCCGCAGCCTGGAGGCCTCCAGCTTCTCTATCTTGCTTCTGCTTTTCCCAGCCTCAGGTGGAAACATCCCTGGGCCTCTTTGCTCTCACCCAACCCCCCCCCCCGGGGCCCCAGAGCTGATGGAGTGGAGGCCAGAAGTTTGGGGAGCTCCTAGGGCCTATCATCTCTCCTCTTCCCCCTGCATTGGGAGTTTCCCATTCTCTGGGCCCCGAGGAGGGAACCGAGTGTCCAGGCTCACATAGGCATTTGTGCGGTGGGAGACTAGAGCCAGGGCGGTCAGTCCCCCTTGCTCTGGGCCTCAGTGTCCCCATGTGTCCCTGGGCAGGGGGCCAGGGCCTGCACACCCCTCCAGTCCAGAGTCCTATGTGTCTGACAGCCCAGGAGCCTGAGCTCTCACACTTCCCGTTCTCGGGGCCGGCCCAGCCTTCTCTCCCCAGGGTCAGCGCAAGAGAGGCTGGGGTGGCTTCCCAACCCAGCCGCCTTGGGTTTCATCCGCCCTCTCTCAGGACGCAGCCCTGGGTGGAGGAGGAAAAAGCCATGTATCCTATTCCCGCCCCCATGGAATGTGCTCCGACTGGGATGAGGCAGGCAGGCCTGGGATGAGGCAGGCAGGCCGGCCACCCAGGGCGGCCCAACAAGGAGAGGAGGGGCACTGGAAGCTACTGGGGTCCAGGTGCCCTCTTGAGGGGGCAGGGGGAGGAAGGGGGTTTCCTAACCTGGGCTGCCTCAGCAGAAGCTCCTCCCTCCCTCACAGCACCCCGGAGACTGCCGAGTTCCTGGGGGAAGACCTGCAGCAGGTACAAGCCTGGGCCGGCAGCGGGTGGCAAGGCAGGCCTGCGCAAGCTGTCAGCGGAGGGCCCAGCCAGGACGCCATCTGGGGGGGCCGGGCTGAGTCATTCCCCAAGCTGTTGGCCATGGGGTCTCCAGGAGGAGGGAAGGGAAAGGTGGTTCCTGCTCTGGGAATGAACAGGGCGGGGGTGGGCGTGGGGGACAGCAACCTCCCACGACCCACCAACTCTAAGCACCCCCCACCCAGGTGGAGCAGCGGCTGGAGCCGGCCAAGCGAGCAGCCCACAATGTCCACAAACGGCTGCAGGCCTGTCTGCAGGGCCAGAGCGGGGCGGACATGGACAAGCGGGTGGTGAGTGGGGGTCCCAGGAAATTGGGGCCCAGACAGGACACCTCTACCCAATGGGAGAGTAAGGTCAGGGCTGGGATCTCCCTGCTAGTTTGAGCCTCTGGCACACCGAGAGGGTGAAGCCTGTGCTATCCCAAGACCCCTCGGACTCCCCACTCATGGGGCTCTGTTTCTTCCCCATCCCCTTCTCCACCCTGGCTCCTGATGCACCCATCCCCTGAGCCAAGGCCAGGCCTCTGACAGCTCCCAAACTTGACTGTCCAGTCAGCCCCAGAGCGAGCCGAGCAGAGCAGGCCCTCTGAACTGAGGCAGTGCCTGAGGGCTCCCTGAAGGAAGTGGTATTTAAGCTGATACTAATACTCACTGGTATTAATCAACAGCGAGTCTGTTGCTAAGCTCTGTTAGCGCATTGCCTAACGTCCCGCTGACGACACCTCTAGGAGGAGGCTGCCTTTATTAGTACTTTGTACAGATGAGGAAACGGACACAGAGAGGTAAAGTCTTAAGGTCACACAACGCGTTAGTGACAAAACTGAGGCTTGATCCCTGGTCTTTCTGACTCAAGCTGGAGCTCTTCCTAACTCTAGGTGGGAGGGTTTTGAGCTTAGCGGTGACTAAGTGCTAAGCGACCGATGCCCTGGGGCAGGGGAAGAGCCCCACTCCCAGCCTGCTCCCACGGCCTCCATTTGTCCTCCTTCCAGCTGTGTGACCTTGGGCCCGCTGCCTGGCCCCTGTTCTTAGTTTTCTTTTTTTTTTTTTTTAAAGATTTTATTTATTTATTTGACAGCGATCACAAGTAGGCAGAGACAGGCAGAGAGAGAGGAGGAAGCAGGCTCCCCGCCGAGCAGAGAGCCAGATGCGGGGCTCAATCCCAGGACCCTGGGATCATGACCTGAGCCGAAGGCAGAGGCTTTAACCCACTGAGCCACCCAGGCGCCCCTGTTCTTAGTTTTCTAGTGTGCGAGAGTACTCCATGGTTTCTTCAGGCCCAGTTTATTGGCTTCTGGGAGAGGGAAAAGATGGGGTGGGGTGACATGGTCACAGGGAGATGCCACTCTGCCCTGCCTGGCCATCCTCCCACTTAAGACTGTGGCCCTCTTGGCTTCCCTCCTCCTCTGGCCATACCGAGAGCCTCAGCAGGGGCCCCGTCCCCAAGGAGCCCTCTGTATGCTTGGGTGGGGTGGAGGGAGACCCAGCAGGTGAGCACGTGCTCACAGCCAGGCCCTGGCCTTCCTGCAGAAGAAGCTTCCCCTCATGGCTCTGTCCACCACGATGGCTGAGAGCTTCAAGGAGCTGGACCCCGATTCCAGCATGGGGTGAGAAGGGACCGGGCCCCAGCTCTCACCCAGAGATGCCAAGGGGGGCGGATCTGGGCTGGGAGGGGGTCCAGGTGAGGAAGGGCATCCCCCGTGGAAGGATGACCAGGTTGAGGGTCAGTTAGCATCTGCGCTAGGGATAGGGGGGTGGTCAGTGTCCAGGTCAGGGAGGGCGGCCAGGCCTGGGAAGGAGGGTGCTTAGCTGAGAGATGAAGGAGAGCTAGAAGGGACGGGGGGTAATGGGGAGGGAGGAGGCCCCACCCAGTGTTTCTGCATGGGTGTGAGGAGCTGGGCCCAATGGGTGCTGTGTCCACAGGAAGGCCTTAGAGATGAGCTGTGCCATTCAGAACCAGCTGGCCCGCATTCTGGCTGAGTTTGAGATGACTCTGGAGAGGGATGTCCTGCAACCGCTCAGCAAGCTGAGTGAGGTGACCCTCCCGACTCCCCGCAGCCCCATCCCCTCCCCAGCCTCCTCTGCCCGCTGACCTCCACCCTCCCCGTGCCTGCCCCCAGGAGGAGCTGCCAGTCATCCTTAAGCACAAGAAGAGCCTGCAGAAGCTGGTGTCGGACTGGAACACCCTGAAGAGCAGGTGGGAGCCAGAGCCCTCTGGATGGGCTCTGCACCTTGGTCAGCCCCCATGGGCGGCCGCAGAACCCACAGTCGGAGGCCGTGGCAGGGCCCGCTGGCGACAGCGTGTGCCCTCGTGTACACATCTAGTCTCTGTGAACATGTGTGTGCACGTGCTCATGCCAGCTGAGGGTGACCCCCAGAGCCTAGGAGAGCCAGAAATGATCCTCCAAGATCCCTGGACTGCAGGAGGGCCCCGCCCACCCCCCTGGGGCTGGCTGGCTGCTATCGCCAAGCCTGCCACCAGGGGGCGGCCTCGAGCACTCACGGCCCCCCAGACCGAAGTAGGCTCGGGGCAAGTGGGGCTCTGGGATGTTCATCCATAAATCCCAGTATGCTGGGCGGTCAGGCATACGGAAGGGACCCTTGGCTCTGGACAGGCAGTGAGGGGGACACTGACCACCCCACCTCGGATCGTTGTTGCCAGGCTCACTCAGGCAGCTAAGAACTCAGGCGGCGGTCAGGGCCTGGGCGGTGGCACTGGCAGTTACAGCCATACCACCACGGCCACCAAGATGGAGACGCTGAAGGAAGAGGAGGAGGAGCTGAGGAGGAGGGTGGAGACCAGCAAGGTGAGCGCGGCTTGCAGTTCCCAGGATAGGGGTGGGGGGTGGCAAGGGTGGGTCCTGTCCCGTTCCTGGGAGGGGAAGCTGAACCTCCGGGAGGTGACCTGCCTCACCCAGGGCCACACAGATGGCAAGTGGCAGAGCCGGGATTCGATCCCAGGGAGTGAGCCTCCGAGCTCTTAGCCTCCTGTCTATGCTGCACACGCGGTTCCCGGGAGGCAGGGACCTGTAGTGCCAGCCGCCTCTCTGCAGGTTTGCTGAGCGAGTGGAGGAGTGGAGTGAATGAGCAATGACGGAAGCACCGTGCTAAGGGTGTGGCACAGAGATGAGGGCTAGAAGCTGTAAACGTCCCTCCAGAGTTCCAGGGGGTTCCTGTGGGCGGTCCCCAAGTACAGACCATACCAGAGACAGGAGACATGACCAGGGCCCTCCACAGGGAGTTGGACAAGTCATTCACCCCTCTGGGTCTGCTTCCCCTCTGGGCCCCAGCCTCACTGGTGTGAGCCCCCTCCTTTCTGTCTCCAAGGACGAGTACTTGGCTGACCTCTACCACTTTGCCACCAAGGAGGACACGTATGCCAACTACTTCATCCACGTGAGTCCCAAGATGGGGCTCCAGCCACTGGAACTCAGGGGTGGACACCAGGGGCCACCGGGACACCCTTCCAGATGTGGGAGGGAGGAGTGTATTCTTAGGGACTCCAGCGAGGCGTAACTTCCCTCACTCCCCCTGGGGGTGCCCCCGTGTCTCCGCAGCTCATGGAGATTCAAGCTGATTACCATCGCAAGTCTTTGAGCTCGCTGGACACAGCCCTGGCTGAGCTGAGGGAGAACCACAGCCAAGCAGGTGTGGACAGAGGCAGGGCCCGACCCCACACCCCTGGCCCCGGCCCTGCTCGGGGCCTGTTGAGAAGCTGGCAGATCAGTTCCGATGAGATTTGTGATCGAGAGGTCTGCTGGATGTAGAGGATGGAGTGAAGGGGCAAGACCGGAGTCAGGAGACCTTTAGGAGGCAGAAGGGAGGGGACAGTGGCCTGGACTGGGCTGGCAATGGTGGAGGTGGGTGGCTTCGAGAGAGATGTTGGATGATTTCAGGACCTGCGGTGTGGATGGTTGGGCGGGAGGTGGTACCATTAGCCAAAGCAGTAGGCTTAGCGGATGTCTAGGGGTGGGAATGGCCCTGGGCCGCTGATCTGTCTCATCCCTGCAGACCCCTCCCCCTTGACGACGGCCACCCCCCTCAGGGTGTATGGGGTGTCCCTGGAAACCCATCTGCAAGATCTGGGCCGGGACATCGCCCTGCCCATCGAGGCCTGCGTCATGATGCTGCTTTCGGACGGCATGAAGGAAGAGGTGGGACCCACGGGGGCAGGTTGGGCCGGAGCCCTGGGGCCCTCCCTCTGTCCACAGCCCCCACAGGCTGCCCTGTGCCGACGCTGTGACCCCACCATTAGAGCCCAGGTCCCCGTGAGGCCACGGCCTCCTGCCGCCACAAGCTGACACCACCACCCACTTGGGGATGCCCGTGAGGCAGCCGCTGTGCCCTAAGGCCTTCACGCTTCTTGCTCCGTTTAGTAATCCCAAAAGCCCCTGCAGGGAGCCTTCACTGGCTTCCTTCTACAAGGGGGAGATGGAGGCCACGAGGAACATGTGCCCCGCGGCAAACGGGAGGGTGTCAGTAAGGCCTGGGCACCCCCATGCGGCCCCTGCTGCAGGCGGCCCATGTCGTTCCGCTGCACCAGGCGGTCCCCAGTGTGTCAGCTCCGTTCCTGAGCCCAGACCCTTAGGAGGTAGAACCTACCCGAAGGCTGACTTATGCTTTTTTTTTTTTTTTTGAAAGATTTTATTTATTTATTTGAGAGAGAGAGAGAATGAGAGGAGAGAGGTCAGTGGGAGAAACAGACTCCCTGCCTAGCAGGAAGCCCGATGTGGGACTCGATCCCGGGACTCCAGGATCATGACCTGAGCCAAAGGCAGTTGTTTAACCAGCTGAGCCACCTAGGCGCCCCTCAACTTAGGCTTCTTGACAGCGCTGCCTGGCCTCCTCTCTCCCTCCCGCTCCTAACCAGACCCGTCTCCCCAGCACTTTGCCAGCTTCTCCCAGATCTCCCACTTTGGGCCAAATCCTAGGCCTTGAGAGCAAGGGCAGCTGTGCACACTGTGGGCCCCACGCCACCCATCAGACTGGTGGGGACATGTGCCCCGTGAGGGCCGGGCGCCATCCCGAGTGAGCCAGGGCATCCTCCCCTGCCCACCCCTCTGTGACCCCCCTGCCCGTTTCCTCTCGTACCCCAGGGCCTCTTCCGTCTGGCTGCGGGAGCCTCGGTGCTGAAGCGTCTCAAGCAGACCATGGCCTCGGACCCCTGCAGCCTGCAGGAGTTCTGCTCTGACCCGCATGCCGTGGCAGGTGCCTGCTCCCAGGAGCCCCAGGAAGAGGGCCTTCCCCCCAAAATCCCTTACCCGAAACTGCCTGGAGCACTCCCGTGGTAGTTTGGCTAAAGGCCTGGTGATTGACACCTCAGGACACACAGGGGTCCGTGGAGGGGGGGAGGACTTCGTGATGAACCCCTTGCATTCATGGACATCTGGCTGGGAACAAATCTGCTAGACTTCATAATTTTCTCCAAAAGGCCCAGGGCCCAAAGAAATGATCAGACCTGGTCACGTCAATGTGAACAGGGCCTGGTTCCTAACAGATGCTGAGCGCCGGGCACTGGGGTGGAGGTGGGGGCCTCGGGAACCCTGTCCGAGACCCTGTGCCACCACTTCAGGTGCCCTCAAGTCCTATCTGCGGGAGCTGCCCGAGCCCCTGATGACGTTTGACCTCTATGATGATTGGATGAGGGCAGCCAGGTGAGGTGCGGGGATGGGGATGCCGGAGAGGGTGGGACTGCAGAGGTGGGTACCTGGACTGGCTCACCAGATCTGTCCCCATCCCCAGCCTGAAGGAGCCAGGGGCCCGGCTGGAGGCCCTCCAACAGGTGTGTGGCCGCCTGCCCCGGGAGAGCTTCAACAACCTCAGGTGAGCCCAAGCCCGGCCCCCTCGTCCTAGGCAAGATCTCTGAAACCCCAGCCAAGACGGGCTAGTCATGTTTTTCCTACTAGACATTGAGCTAAACATAGTCCTAGAACCTTTGAAGCCATGTCACCTGGCTTGAAGTTCCCACCTCTGCTGCTGTGTGGCCTTGGGCAGGTGATCTGACCTCTCTGTGCCTCCGTGCCCTCATTGGGAAAACAAAGAGTACACTAGTTCCTACCTCGCAGGGCAGGGAGGAAGATTGTCAGCTTAGCTCAGCACCCCACACATGCGTGGCACTCAGCAGGTCAACTCATTTAACTATTAAAAATTTTTAGGGACACCTGGGTGGCTCAGTCGGCTAAGCATCAGCCTTCAGCTCAGGTCATGATCCCAGGGTCCTGGGATTGAGTCCCACATTGAGCTCCTTGCTCAGCAGGGAGCCTGCTTCTCCCTCTCCCTCTGCCGGCCGCTTCCCCTGCTTATGCTTGCTCTCCCTCTCTGACAAATAAATAAAATCTCTAAAATAAAATTTAGGGGCGTCTGGGTGGCTCAGTCATTAAGAGTCTGCTTCAGCTCAGGTCATGATCCCAGGGTCTTGGGATTGAGTCCCACATTGGGTTCCCTGCTCAGCGGGAAGCCTGCTTCTCCCTCTCCCACTCCTCCTGCTTGTGTTCCCTCTCTCGCTGTGTCTCTGTCAAATAATAAATAGAATCTGGGCGCCTGGGTGGCTCAGTGGGTTAAAGCCTCTGCCTTCAGCTCGGGTCATGATCTCAGAGTCCTGGGACTGAACCCCACATCAGGCTCTCCGCTCAGCAGGGAGCCTGCTTCCCTTCCTCTCTCTGCCTGCCTCTCGGCCTACTTGTGATCTGTGTCTGTCAAATAAATACATAAATAAATCTAAAAAAAAATAATAATAATAAATAAAATCTTAAGAAAAAAATTTAAAGCATCCTGAGGAGGACCTTTGCTACTCTTTGGAAACCCCAGGCTGAGAAAGTCTCGGGCCTCAGGGGCATCACTGGGTGTTCGTGGCCCTGTCCATGACCGAGCCTACCTTCTGCCTCCCCAGGTACCTGCTGAAGTTCCTGGCACGGCTGGCCGAGGAGCAGGAGGTGAATAAGATGACACCCAGCAACATCGCCATCGTCCTGGGGCCCAACCTGCTGTGGCCCCCCGAGAAAGAAGGGTGAGGGGAAGAGGGCAGCCCCCCCCAACAATAGCCATCTGCCACTTACTATTCCGCTGGACCTCAGCTTCCCCATCCTTGCAGTGGGTTGAGTTCCCCATCTCAAGGCTTGCCGTGAGCAGCAGCCCAAAGGGAACATGGACCCCACAGGGCTGTGGAGCGAGGCATCCTGGGTGAGATGGTAATGGGGAGCTTGGAGTGCTGGGAGCCCAGAAATCTGGTTCTAGCCCCACCCTTCGCCCTTCCAGAAGTGCCTGGGGACATCACCCTCTGGATCTCCATTTCTTCATCTGTAAATTGGAGAGAAATTATGCAGACTCTGAGGGGTTTTGCTTTGGCAATTAGACAATGAATGGAGAAATGGTTTCTAAGCTGTAAAGTGCCATGTGTGCTATGAGAGGGGTCATTTCAATGCACCTGGCCACAGATGGCAGAAAGCTTTCATTCATTGGCCGAGGATGGTTACTCGGTAGAGGCTCCCTAGATCCCAGAACTGCGAGGGAAAGGGAACCATCCTGCCTAGTGAAGCCTGTCGCAGGAGAAGGAGGGGGAACGTTGGGTATGTGAGCGACACACTGGCCATCCACTGGTGGTCTGTGAGCTTTCTTTTTTTCCCAAAGATTTTATTCATTTATGTGAGAGAGAGAGTGTGTGTGAGAGACAGAGCATGAGCAGTGGGGAGGGAGAGCGGGAACAGCGGAGGGAGCAGCGGAGGGAGAAGGAGAAGCAGACTCCCGGCTGAGCAGGGAGCATGACCTGAGTTGAAGGCAGATGCTTCACCACCTGAGCCACCACCCAGGCGTCCGTCCGTGAGCTTCCTGAGAACAGGCGCTTGATCTGATTGGGCCAGAAAGAGAGTTGGGCTCATGAAGACTTTACGAAATGGACCACTCCCATCTGTTCCTTTTTGCTCCAGGGACCGGGCCCAGCTAGATGCAGCCTCGGTGTCCTCCATCCAGGTGGTGGGAGTGGTGGAGGCTCTGATACAGAAGGCGGACACCCTCTTTCCTGGAGGTAAAGCTCCTGCCTTTGTTTGGTTTGGTTTTGTTTTAAGATTTTGTTTATTTGAGAGAGAGAGCTCGAGAAAGAGCAGAGCAGGGGTGGAGGGGCAGAGGGAGAGGGAGAAGCAGACCATCCCCACTGAGCGGGGAGCCGGATTCGGGGCTCCAATCCCAGGACCCTGGGATCATGACCTCAGCCAAAGGCAGGCACTTCACCCATGGAGCCACCCAGGCTCCCTGAAGTGCCTGCCTTTGTGAACGTGTCCCTCTGCGCCCTCCTCTGCCCGGCTTGGTGCCCTCCAGACTCAGCTCAGTCCCTGGCAGCTCCATGAACTCACTACAAGACCTGGAGCAAATTTCTTCTCTGTTCTGAGCCTCAATGTCTCATCTGTAAAATGGGCATGATCCTGCCTACCTTGCGGGATTATTGTGAGGCTCATGTGGGAGCGGGAAAGTGAAACGTGGTCCACGGAGTGTCAGGGGAAAGGGAAGGCAGTCGTGACACTGCCTGAGGTCCTGGAATTTAAGACATGGCTTCCTTCTGTCCGCAGACATCAACTTCAACGTGTCAGGCCTGTTCTTAGCCCCTGACTCCCAGGACAAAGTCAGCCACAGGCCAGAGGCTGAGGAGCTTCCAACAATTGCTGTGGCCGCCCCAGGCCCTGCTCCGGCCCCCGCCCCAGCTCCGGCTCCGGCCCCTGCCCCCGCCCCAGCCCCAGCTCCGGCCTCCACCCCCGCCCCAGCCTCAGCAGCTACCAAGGAAAGGTAAGGACTGACAGATATGAATGACCCCCGTCTTTGTCTGAGGCACCATCTCAGGGCTTCCAGCAATATTTTAGGAAATGTAATTATTGTATTTTCATGCCAAATACCAGGTTTCCCCATTTGGAGGGGGTGGGATGGAGACTCGGAAGCGATATTCCTCCCAGCCTCTCTGATGTGTTCCATCATTTGTCATATGGCTCTTTACTGAGCACCTATTTTGTGCTGGGCACTGTTTGGGGTCCTGGGGATTTAGGGAACGAGGGAGCTGGTTAGCTGGAACTTATAAATACCTTCCAGTCTTCTCTTTGAGCCTTTCGATCTGGAAGGGCTGCGTGGTCCCCTGGAGGTCCCCTGGCGCTGTACCAAGCAGGCATGGCTTGTTATCGCACAGCGGGGGCGCAAACCGAGACTTTTCCCCAGATGAGCAAGGCAGACAAAGGCAGCCCTTAGCGCTTGCTTTCCTGGGGCAGGGGAGAGAGAGTCACCAAGCCCACCGACAGATGGATGCTGTCATGCCGGGCAGTGACTTGTGCCCTCATAGGAGAGGGGAGCAGGTTGGGGACTGGGCGGCTGCTTTAACACAGGATCCCTAAGAGGAGCCAAGTGAGCAGAAAACTGGAGGAAGCCAGGAATGACCCGTGCCCTCCTCTTCCGCTTCTCATCCGCTCTCTGGCTTCTAGTAGCTAAAACATCCAGTGAAGTTCAGATGGGGCTTAAAAGTCCATACAGGCCCTGCACTCTGCCCGCCTTCCTGCCCACAGGAATCCAAGGACACTGTCACAGTGTTGCACATAAACCAGGGCTTCCCTAGACGCAAACCCTGGCCAAAGCCAGAAGCATCCTCTGGGGGAGAGGGGGGCAGCCTGGGGACAGATCCCAGGCCCAGCCACAAGGTGGTGGGGGACAAGTCCTGGGAGAACCCAAACGCAGCCTGTTGGCTGGGAGTCTCCCCACGATCCCAGACCTCCTGGGAGGTGACCAGGCCTGACCCTGACCCTATTCTTCCTTACTAGGGCAGAGTCTGAGGTGCCCCCCAGACCAGCCTCCCCCAAGGTCAGTAGGAATCCCTCAGAGGCAGCCACTCCAACAGAGGACATGGCTCGGAGGAGTAAGTTGGCTTGGGGAGGGAGAGGGGAAAGGAGGTGGGCAGGGAGGGGGCCGTGTATTCAGACAGCTGGCGAGGCCAGGAGGCCAGGCAGCCGAGAGCCCAGGTTTGCTGCCTGGCACTCTCGGTTCAGATTCCAGCCCTGTGACCCTGGGCAGGTGACTTCACCAGGTCTGCCCCTCCTCCTCTGCGTCATGGAACAAGACCCGCACCTGCCTTGTAGGGCTGTTTGTTAAATGCTGCTGCCTGACTCTACACGGCACACAGTTCTTGCTCCGTGAAGCTTAGCCATCTCGGGGTGGGTGGCTGTGGAGTCCAGTCCGTCAAGAAGTCCAGAGAGCAGAGCAAAGACGAGGGAACGTGGGGTGGAGGCTTCCAAGGGCAACGAAGTGAGGGAGGCAGTGGTGGCGAGAAGAACCTTGGAGTTCCTCTGCATCCCTGTGGTGCACACACCTGTTGACTTGGCCTAACGCCAAGGCCCAGGGTTCAGATGGGGAGTCACTGCCAGGGACCAGGACACTTGGGAGGGCCCAACCAGCCCGTGAGGCCCTGGAGTTTTCTACCTGGGGGTGCAGTGTAGAGCCAGGAGCAGCTGTCAGGGCCTCTGGACCAGCAAGAGTTGACAAGTCACAGAGGGACTGTCCTGCAGGATGGGGCGTCTAGGGATATGGTGCACTGGGGCACCGTACTTCAGAGAAGGTCCTTGTGCCAGCCCTGGAAAGTCCAGGCTTGCTTCCCATCTCACCGATGAGGAAACTGAGGACCCAGAGGGCATGATTTGCCCCAAACCCACAGTAGGAGTGGGTGGAGGTGAGGCTAGGACCAGAGTCCGGGCCTCCTGGCCTCTCAGCCATCTCATGAGGTTGGAACTGTGCAGTGGGATCTCTGAAAACTGGGGTTGGGGGCTTCTGGTGGGTTCCCAAGAGGCGAGCAAGACCCCAGAGTCAGGGGGGGACAACCAGCACTTTGTTCAACAAATACGTATGGATATCCACTCTGTGCCCCCAATCCTGGGCTGGGCGACCCCATACAGGGCCTCTCTCCGTTTACCTGCTCCTCAGGGAGTCAAGCAGAATAAAAGCAGACATGCTCCCTTCAGAGGGCAGCAAGTCCTATGAAGAATATACAACAGGAAACTGTAACAGTACCTAGAGCAGGCTGGGGGAAGGGGTACTCTAGAGAAGGTGAGGCCCGTGGAGAGAGGCCTACGTGAGGAGGAGCCAACCGTGGAACAGAGTTCCTGGCAGAAGGAATGGCAGATACAAAGGTCCTGAGGTAGATGCCTAACCGTCTCCCCACCCCATCCTTCTTCCACAGCCAAGCGCCCAGCACCAGCCCGGCCCACCATGCCGCCCCCCCAGGTCTCCAGCACACGCTCCTCCCCGCCAGCCCCACTCCTGCCCCCTGGCTCTAGCAGCCCTGTGACTCCCCAGGCTCTGCCCCGCCGTCTGGTGGGCAGCAGCCTCCGGGCCCCCACAGTGCCACCCCCATTGCCCCCCAATCCTCCCCAGCCCGCCCGGCGCCAGAGCCGGCGTTCGCCAGCCTCTCCCAGTCCAGCCTCCCCTGGGCCGGCCTCCCCCAGCCCCAGTGCGAATGTGCAGGTAGACCTGGGGGCGGCCCCAGAGGACGGAGGCTCCCCTGAGGCTGTAGGCAGGGCTTCTACTCCCCCCGCCATCCCCCCTCAACCCCGGCCCAGGAGCCTCGCCTCGGAGACCGACTGAGCCTGCCGCCCCTTGGCAACAGCCCCTCAGCATCTCCTCCCTCCTGCCTGTCCCCCCCAGGACATGGCCCTCGCCCTTTCCTGGGCTGGGGGCCTTCAGCCTTTGCATACAAGTGCCTCGGTGCCCGCTGGGTCGGCCCCCATGGCAAGGAGGACTCAGGACAGTCCTCCACTTCCAGACCCTTTCCTCTGCAGCTGCCCTGGGCTTGGGGGGGCCCTCACCCGACTCCCAGCTCTCTGGCAGGGTCCTGGGGAGCCACCAGAAGGAAGGAGGGGCTCGCCTGCTCCTACTGTTATTTTTCTCTTTTTCTCTTGCCAACGTATTGTTTTTAAGGCTGGCAAATAAATTATTTTGGACAAAACTGGAGCCGCTGCCCCAATGATCGTCAGTTTTTTCCTTTCTGCCCTCAAAATAAAGAAGCCACTTGCGTGAAAGGGAAGATATTCCCTCCTCTTTGCTTCCTTCCATCTTTCCTGTCTGAAATAAAAAGGGCCAGCGTTTACAGTGCTTACTCTGTGCTCTCCCCTGTGCTTTTCTGTGAGTGGTTTTTCCATAGAATCCTCTCTGGTGGAAGTAAGTCCCATCACCTTTGACTGGTTGAGGAGAGACTAAGGCTCAGAAAGCGACCTACCAGGCACACAGCAAATGAGGCATGGACATGGAATCAGGACCCTGGTCTCCCTGATTCCAGAGCCTGGGTCTGTCCCACACAGCCCAAGCAATTCACTTCTTGGTGCTCCGGGAAACAGGACAGCAATCTCCACCCCAGAAGTGTGTTGAGGATTACATGAGACATTCCCGTAAAGGCCCAAGCACCACCCTTGCACACAAAAGTGCCCTGTAAACATTGGCTGCTGTGGATGTCGGTGCCCCCAACTCCCGCTGTTCCCAGAGTGGGGACAGATAAGGCTCCCTCAAGGAGCAGAGCTGGATCTGTCTGCAGACCATGGTGGCTGCTCGGTGCAGGAACCTGGGCCAGGCCCCCAGCTCAGCCCTACACCCATGGAGCTCCTGGGAACAGACCGGCAGGAGAACTGACAGAATCAAGTATAATGGCACTGGGAGCCCATGTCAAGCCAGTTAGGGGCTGACTGGCTAACCCAGACTGTGTATGGAGGGCACAGGAAGGCTTCGTGGAAGAGGTGGTTCAAAGAGTCAGGGGGCTCAGCCATTAAGCATCTGCCTTCAGCCCAGATCATGATCCCAGGGTTCTGGAATTGAGTCCCGCATCATCAGGCTCCCTGCTCAGCCTGCTTCTCCCTCTCCCACTCTCCCTCCTTGTGTTCCTCTCTTGCTCTCTCTCTCTCTGTCAAATAAGTAAAATCTTTAAGGAAAAGAAAAAAAGTCTTTTAGGAGTTGTCCAGGTGAAAAAGGGAAGAAGGAAGACCATTCCAAGCTAAGGAGAGCACCTGAGACGGGAGCAAACAGCCAGGGCATTGGGGAACAGGAATTATTTGAGCCTCAGAGATGGGGGACAGGGTGGCTTTTCAGAGGTCTTTGGATCTCTGGTTGCTCCTGGAGGCCAGGTTTTCAGCGCTTTCTCAGAGGTTGGCCGACAACTTGGAATTGTGACACATGCCTCCCCAGGTGGGGACGGAGGCAGCCAAGTCACCCC
Source organism: Taxidea taxus jeffersonii (assembly GCA_003697995.1). NCBI lineage: Eukaryota > Metazoa > Chordata > Mammalia > Carnivora > Mustelidae > Taxidea > Taxidea taxus. Next base: position 217,734 of record ML104790.1, read on the forward strand.
ACTCGCTGTCCTGGGCAACTGGGTGTTCCATCCCCTTCCGTCTCCGCAGGGTGCTGAGTGACAGGCTGCCTCTAGCAGCTTGGGGACCCAGTGCCTCTCCACCCTGGCCTGGGGTGTTTAAAAAAAAATATATCCCGGCCCCACCCAAAACAATTAAATCAGAATCTCTGCGGTGCAGCCACACTTTGGTGTTTTTTAAAAATATTGTGTTTATTTGTCAGAGAGGGAGAACACACACAAGCAGGGGGAACAGCAGGCAAAAGGAGAAGCAGGCTCCCTTTGCAGGACTCAATCCCAGAACCCTGGAATCATGACCCAAGCTGAAGGCCAACGCTTAACTGATCGAGCCACCGAGGCGTCCCCACGCTTCGGTATTTTTAAAACGCATTTGTCAAAGTCATCCAGCCGTGCGTTTAAGATCTGCGCATCCTACTTGTATGTAAATTATATCTGAAAATACAAGTTCCCCAGGGGGACTCTGCCAGCCAGCGTGGAGAAGGACTGGTCTAGGCCAGGGACCCTGGCGTTCGAGAAGACACTACGTGCCTCTTTCCTATAGTCATACCGCCACGCTTCTCTGGACTTTGCTCCAGAACTGGAGCGTCCAGGGTTCAGAGGGCAATGAGATTTGACCCAAAGGCAACAGCTCCCTTAGCATCTCTGCTTCCCTCCTAGCAACCAGCTCTCCGAAGCTTCTGATTGGCTGGGGAGCGCAAGGGCGGCTAATCGCTCCAGATTTTCTATTCGTAACTCTTTGTGGGCCAAGAGGAAGGCCAGTCCGTGCTGTAATTGGCTAGTCGGGGTCGAAACTCGGCGGCGACTGGCCTAGCCGAGTTTGGGGACGAGGCGAGGGCTAGGTCTTCGTTGGTCCCCTCCCCTCCCCTCGGCGGCGGCCGAGATTTACCCTTTATTCCAGGTTCCGTTAGGTTGAGGCCCCGCTCCTCTCCGAGGTGCTTGCCCCATTGGCCCGCGGGCCAGGCCGTGACCCCGCCCCCGGCCCTTCCGGCGCGCCGATTGGCCGCCGCGGGGCACGGGGCGGGCTGCGGGCCGGCGCGCCGTGCCCGCGGAGGGAGAGCGGCGCGGCGCGGGCGTGCGGGCGGCCAGCCGGCTGCATGGCGCGCTGCGAGCGGCTGCGCGGCGCGGCCCTGCGCGACGTGCTGGGCCGGACGCAGGGGGTCCTGTTCGACTGCGACGGGGTGCTGTGGAACGGCGAGCGCGCCGTGCCGGGCGCCCCGGAGCTGCTGGAGCGGCTGGCGCGGGCCGGCAAGGCGGCGCTGTTCGTGAGCAACAACAGCCGGCGCGCGCGGCCCGAGCTGGCCCTCCGCTTCGCGCGCCTCGGCTTCGGGGGGCTGCGCGCCGAGCAGGTGTTCAGCTCCGCGCTGTGCGCCGCGCGCTTGCTGCGCCAGCGCCTGCTCGGGCCGCCGGGTGCGCCGGGCGCCGTGTTCGTGCTGGGCGGCGAGGGGCTCCGCGCCGAGCTGCGCGCCGCGGGGCTGCGCCTGGCGGGGGACCCCGGCGAGGACCGGGGCGCGGCCCCGCGCGTGCGCGCCGTGCTCGTGGGCTACGACGAGCACTTCACCTTCGCCAAACTGAGCGAGGCGTGTGCGCACCTGCGTGACCCTGACTGCCTCCTCGTGGCCACCGACCGCGACCCGTGGCACCCGCTCAGCGATGGCAGCCGGACCCCCGGTGAGCGCGGGGCTGGCGGGGAAACCGAGGTGGGGTGGCGACCTGCGCTCTCCCCTCCATGCCTAGGGGAGAGGGGCGAGGAAGGGGTGTCTTCAGGTGACAGGTGGGGACCCGGAGAGACGCGAGGGCCGTTCCCACCCTGCAAGAGCCCAGGTGAGCTTTGTCATGGCCACATCTGGTGATTCTTGAAACTGCCACCACTGGAGGGGCAGCAGGAGGGTCCCCGTTTGGCAGCTGAAAAAACTGAGGCCCGTTGTGGTTCAGGGGGTTGCAGGCGGATACCCAGCCCTTGCCTTCCTGAACGCGTCTCAGGGACCCCTGTCATGTTGTCCCCTTCACCAATCAGGTTGAGGCCGGAGGGTTGGAAACACAGCCTGGAAGGACCGTGTCCCTGCCCCGTTAAGCTGTTGGAACACCACTGGCAGCCGCAGATTGTAGGCGGGTGTGTGATGAGCATGGGAGGTGGATGGAGTTTGACCTGAGTTCCAGTTCCAGCTCCAGGGCTCAGTAATCTGAAGTTACATAACCTTGGAGCATCGCTGTCCTGGGTGTAAAATGGGAAGGCTCACCATGCCAGTTTCCTCCCAGGGGAGAGTGATCAGGGTGACTGCCACGCACATAGTAGGTGTGGGTTGTACCCAGACCCCTCTCCTATTATTAGGGAGTTTTGTGAAGTACCTTGCTGTTTGTTCTTAGTTCCAAATTACTCTGGAGGTGTCCCATTTCTCAGTTAAAGAAACTGAGGCCAAGAGAGGGGAATTGAGCTGCCCCAAAACAGGAGGACCTGAACTTGGCTCTTGTGGCCAACGCACCCTTTACTGCTGTCATCAGGGTATTCGGGCCTTCAGAGGAGGCAAGAGCAGGTGGAGGCTCCCGCATCTTGGAGGGTTTGAGTTAGTCAAGAATGGATGGTAGCAGCAGCTAACTGCCGGTGGTAAGTGTGTGTGGACAAGTAAGTGCCCCAGCCAGTGGGCTGAGGATGGGGACAGATCTCCATCACGCCCTCCTTGCTGGCCACTGATTTAGACTGTCACTGATACCAAATCCTGGGGGAGCAGGTATGGCATTGACGGAGGAATAGACATGGTATTGTGATGGGGTGGCAGGGAAGGCCTAGAGTCAGGCGGATCTGGGAAGCGTTCCTGGAGGAGGCATCCTGCGGGGCAGGGCAGTAGCGGATGAAATGTGGAGCCGGGCATGGGCCATGGCAGAACGGATTCCAGGCGGAGAATCTCTAGTTCTAGGCTAGTTCTGTCCTCGCTTTGTTGTGGACCTACTTGCTGCACGTTCCAGTCTCCCCAAAAATCCAAGCCGAGGGCTCTGGTCAGGGCTTTCTGCTGTCGCAGCTGCCGCCTGTCCTGGGCTATGCTGTGAAAAGTGAGTTTCTCTCCGAAGGCTTCAAGGTTACGGTTAAGACTGTGGGTTAAGAGGCCCCCCTAGGACTCAGGAAAGGTGGGTTGGAGGAGCTGGGGACAGGCCAGGCCCTGCCCATATGCCTCTGCCCCTTTCATCTCGGTCCCTACCCGCTGTGTCGCACAGGCCCTGTTGATCTTTCCCACGACCTAGAGGGGGAGGTAGAAGCTTAGCTGTAACACCGATGTCCTATTTGTACATAGCTGAGTGATGCGGCTTTGAGACAGTGGCATAAAAATATTAATGAAGGGACGCCTGGGTGGCTCAGTTGTTTAAGCAGCTGCCTTTGGCTCAGGTCATGATCCCAGCGTCCTGGGATCGAGTCCCATATCGGGCTCCTTGCTCGGCAGGGAGCCTGCCTGTCCCTCTGCCTCTGCCTGCCACTCTGTCTGCCTGTGCTCGCTCGCTCTCTCTCCCTCTCTCTCTGACAAATAAATAAATAAATCTTTTAAAAAATTAATAAAGGTCCCGATATGCATAAAATCTGAAAGAATGCAAGTCTCTCACCCCAGTGCCTCCACCCCCTACCCCTGTGGGTCTCCTAAATTGTGTGTTTATCCTCTTGCCCCATGGAAGCCACTTGAACTGGCAAATAGAAGTGCCTGCTGTCTTAGGAAGATGTCACCACCAAAACGTGTCGGCCTTGGATTACAGGTTGTTGTTGTTGTTTAAAGATTTTATTTTAGGGGCGCCTGGGTGGCTCAGTGTGTTAAGCCTCTGCCTTCGCCTCGGATCATGATCTCAGGGTCCTGGGATCGAGCCCCGCATCGGGCTCTCTGCTCAGCGGAAGGCCTGCTTCCCCCTTCTCTCTCTACCTGCCTCTCTGCCTACTTGTGATCTCTCTCTCTCTCTCTCTCTGTCAAACAATAAATAAAATCTAAAAAAAAAGATTTTATTTTAGAGAGAGCATAAGAGCAGGGAATGGGGCAGAGGGGGAGGGGCAGAAGAAGAGGGAAAGGGAGACCAGACTCTTGTTTGAGCACGGAGCTGGACGCGGGGCTTGATCTCACAACCCTGAGATCATGACCTGAGCTGAAACCAAGAGTCAGACACTTAAGTGAGCCACGCAGGCGCCCCACATTACAGCATGTTCAATGAAGTGGCATAATGGTGGTCTGAGGACAGAGCTATGTTTTTAGATGCTCCTGCTAGGACGCTCACTCCCCTAGGGTAGACACTGTGTCCCTCGCACTGCTCTAATGCCCAGTGCCTAGCAAAGTGCCTGGCTTGTAGTTAGGCCTTAGTAAATATTAGCCGAGTGGATAAAGTGGGACATGGGGGGGGTGGCAAGGGTGATCAGCTCCATGGTGGTGGGCGAGGGAGTTGCTGACACAGCTGAGACCATTGTGGAGGTGAGAAAAACACTTTGGGGCAACTCCGTTGAGCCCTATCCATCCTGGAAGGAATTTCTAACCAACAGGGCAAATGGCTTTTCTTCCCTACCCACTTATCCAGAAAACAAACAAGCAAGCTCTAGGTCAGATGTCAGGCAGAACCTCCCAGCAGAGTTGCCCTGGGTCAACTCTGACCTGATCTCGTGACACTGGGGAATTTTCCCCTCCTTGTCTGGGGGCTGGCCAGACTGAGGATTCTTGCTATTTGCTATTTGTGCCCGCTCTTCTGTTCTGTAACTTTGACTTAACGCCACGGAATGTCCTCCCCTGTGAAGGGAGACAAGGCCCAGAGCGTTTGGGGGGGTCTGCCCAGTGTTGTACTGATGAATATTTGATAACTGGGGTAGGGGGGAGAGGGGGTTGATCCATACCATTTCCCAATCTCTGTGGTGATAGCTAGGTTCAAGTTTGCAACATTAAGTCACTGAATGTGGAGTTGGGAAGATCTGTGCGCAGCATTATATAGTATTTCCATCATTATAGATGTAGAATCTCCAGAGCATAGGTAATGGCAAAATACTTAGGAAGTAATGAGCTTTGAGACTTTATTATCTTTATTTTAAACACAATTAGACCATCAGTTTGACTTTTCATAGTGGTTTTCACAACGAGCCCACGAAATCCCTCAAAATGAAACATTCGGCACTCCCAAGCCAGGACAAGCTGGCCCAGTACATGACTGGGTGGGACACACCTGAGCACGTACCCTGTCTCCCATTATGAGGCTGTGCGACCCTGGATAAGTTACTTAATGGCACTGAGCGTCAGCTTTCCCATCTGTAAAATGGGCTCCCATGAGCAGCCAGCACAGCCCCTGGTGCGTTAGAATGTGCTCAGTAAATTGTGATCATCATCATCATTTGTTCAGGGACATTAGTGTGAAGGCTGAAACTTGTGGCACAAGGACGGGCCTGTGGGATGGACACAGTGGGCTTATTGTGCATGGGGCCGCATGGTCCTGGCTGAGAGTCAGGACTGTCCTTTTCCAAACAGTCTTCCTATTGTTAAGCACTTGGGTGCATTCACAATTTTGCTTATTATGGCTACTGGGGCCACAGACATCTTCAAGCATGTCGCTTTTTGTCTCCAGCTTGAATTCTCTCCCTGTGATCACTTTCCTGGCCACCGAGGCTGACTGGGGCCGGGGCATGAGCATTCCTGTGCCCTGCCACGTTCTGAAAGGGCTGCGCCAGTCTCTGCAGCCAGGAGCCCACATTCTCGCAGCAGCAACCACAGCTTCTGTTTCCCAAGCACTTGCCCCTTCAATGCTCACAGCACCTCCTTGAACGTAGGCCTGACTTGGATCCCGCTGTTCCAAGCAAGGACTAACTGAGCCAAGCCCAGTTACACACCGTGTGGCTCATTCAGTCCCTACAGGGCCATATTAGAGATGGGGAAACTGAGGCACGCAGAGGCAAAATGGCTGGCCTAAGAAGGGTGGAGAAGATGGAGTCTGAATACAGGCAATTCGTTGCAGGGTCTGTACATGTACTTAGCGCCACGCTAAGCTTTGGAAGACTTTTGACTCTTTTCGGTGCCTCCTCTAACCCCCCACGCCAAGCCGCCTCCCTGGAAGTCCAGTGTCCGAGCCTGGCTGCCCCTCCCCCCTCCCCGCCCCCGCTGCCACTGGGCACTGACCTCGTCTCCATCTCCCTGCAGGCACCGGGAGCCTGGCTGCTGCAGTGGAGACGGCCTCGGGCCGCCAGGCCCTGGTGGTGGGCAAGCCCAGCCCTTACATGTTCGAGTGTATCACCGAGCACTTCAGCGTGGACCCTGCCCGCACGCTCATGGTGGGCGACCGCCTCGAGACCGACATCCTCTTCGGCCACCGCTGTGGCATGACCACCCTGCTCACGCTCACAGGCGTCTCCCGCCTGGAAGAAGCCCAGGCCTACCTGGCGTCCGGCCAGCACGATCTCGTGCCCCATTACTATGTGGAGAGCATCGCGGACTTGATGGAGGGGTTGGAGGACTGAGCCCATGTGACCGGCACTGCAGCCCCATCCCGCCCTGACCCTGATCCTGTAAATGGAGGCAAGGGGCCAAGAGATGCCGGCTCCCGGGCCCCACTTTCTGCAGCCTGGTGGGGTTGGGACCCAGGGAAGTTGTTAGGACCCTCACATCCCCTCCCCGTGGTGGCTGGGCACTCTGCTGTTCCAGAAGCTCTCTGCCCCATCCTCCACTAGTTTGCACTGGCCTGACCCAGCCAGGTGGCCTTATTTCCTCCCCTGTGACCCACCCTCTTGGAAATCAGGGCCTTGATGCTCACTGAAGATTTCCCCCAACCCTGAACACTTAACCCCCCAAGCCTTCCCAGACTGGGGTGAGGGGGGCGGGGCTTGCCTCTAGAGCACTACCTGCCCCTCCAGCGGCCTTGGGTTCCTGTCGGCCAATCAGAGGCCTAGATAACCAACCTGTGCCCTGAGTGGGCCAATCAGAAGGCTAAGTGAGAGTGACTCATTGATGGGTCCTGAAGGGTTTCATTGGGAACCCAAGTGACAATGACCCTTTGATGTTCTGGAGCCAGAGCGGACCAGTCAGAAGGCTAAGTGACAATGCCCCTTTCATGTCCCTGGTCCTGAGTTAGACCAAGCAGAACACCAGGTGATAATGACCCGTTGGTCTCTTAGATCCTTAAGAGAACCATTCAGAAGCGGAGACACTGTGGCCCCTTGACGATCCGGATCTCACTGGACCAGCCAGGGGTCCAGATGTCCGTCTGTAAGGGTCCAAGGGCTGAAGATACCCCTCCGCAAAGGCGGTGATCCCGGGGGCCACCCAGTGGCTCTGCGGGGGTCCGCAGTGAAGTGCCCCGCCCTTTCCTGACCATGGTACCGATCCAGCGTTGATGGTGGCCACGGCTTCGGAGGGCGGGGCTTTCATGTCCCTCCCTGTGCAGTCCGTGTTTGCTGTGCCACCTGCCCCCCGTGCCCACCCCCCTATTTATTTATTTATTTGTTTGTTTATTATCGTGTGCCAGTGATGGTGGGAGTGGGGGCTGGGCCTTCCCACCGCTTCCACCCCTGTTGTAACCCGTCCTCCCGTACTTAATAAAGTGCGAGCGGAATGCCTGTGTGGGCTCCCGTGTGTGGGCAGCACGGTGGGAGGAGGACCCCCTGCCCATGCCTGGTCTGCACAGACCTGGCCCAGTGCTCCTTTCCTCTGAGGGAAATGACCCACCGCAGGCCCAGAGCATTTTCTGTGCATAGTACTTACTGCCCTAACCCCACAAAGCTCTGGGCCTCGCAGGGGCTTTAGATACCAATGTGTTTTAGGCCTTCAGAAGACAGCAAACTTGTCTTACTTGGCTCATTTTACCACTTGGAGAAGGAGGATTAGAAATGGTGGCGTTAGGGGGCTCCTGGGAGACTCGGTTAAGGGGTCTATGATCTAGGCTCAGGTCTTGATCTTGGGGTCGTGAGTTCAAGCCCTGATACTTAAAAATGATGAGGATACTCTAGAAATGTGGGGTTAACTTATACAGTGGCACACATCTAGAAAGCGTGATCTTCTGAGGCAGGATTTTGAACTGGAGTTGGCTGATCCATGAGGGGGCAGCTCCCACTCTGCCTAGACTGAAAGGGAATGATTCTGGAAATGTTTCCCTCACTTTTAAATAAGTCTCTGGATGGAGGAAGGAAGCATTCTTCTGGGCTTTGGATGTGGAAGCTGTTGCAGCCATTCTGTGATCATGAGGCCAACCCCACATACTTCTCCCCTCACGCCTCTGCTTCAGGTGACAGAGCAGGAAGATGGGAAGAGCAAAACGGGTAGAAAAAGTGCAAAAACAGCACAACACCCACATGCCCTTCCCCCACATTCCCAGTTAATATGTCAGGAAGCTGATGACACCAATCCACAAAAGGAAACAACTCCTTTCCACCCTACTCCCTGGCTTCGATAGTTTTCCTGGTTTTGCCATCCCCCCTATTGACTTGCCTCTTGGTGACCAGAGGCGTTAGAGGGAACTAATATTGACTGCATACTTTTTTCCTATGGAGGTGGCTTTGAGGCTAGGGGCTGAAATGCAGATTCATTGAAATCAGCTTGGTCAGCACCAGCGTCCCGCCCAGCATTCTTGATTTCATTTTAGCTACTATGGATAACCATGACCAGGGGGTGATCTATGTGGCTTTTTTTCACATTTCCTTGCATGTCTGCTACACCGAGTGGGGGAGTTGGAGCCATCTCTAAATTCCATTGGTCACTTTTACCATGAGTAACAGTTCAGCACCGATGCTATGTGGCTCTGTGGCCACCCGGGAATCAGAGGTTCCCCTTCCCTGCCCTTCTCTTCCCAAACCACATGCTTCCATGAGCCTGGGCAGTTCTAGCAAATCCCACTCTTCTGACACCAACTAAAAGGGAAAACTTTCCTCTACCCACAGAACCCTTCTGCCACCAAAAGTGTGGGTTTTCTGCACCAAGCAAGTCTGTAGTTTTAGGCAGACCCCAGCTAGGCGTCCTAGAATTCAGTTCAACTCTGGCACTAAGTCGAGTTCATGCAGGCCCCCCAGCTTAAGGGTTCAATCCCACAAGACTCCCTGCCAGCCCCCCCTGCAGATGCCACCCCAGGCATCACTTGTGCCTCTGACCAACTAGCTATAAATTGGAGATTCCCAACGCCCCCTTCTCAGATTCAGTCATTTGCTGTAACAGCTCAGGAAACTCAGGGAAACATTTGTGTTTACTGGTTTATTATGTAACAGATGATATGGAAAGATACAGATGAAGAGCTGAATGCAGAGACGCATCGGGCAAGTTCCAGAAGGGTGCCAAGTGCAGGAATGTCTGTCCCCATGGAGTTAGGGTGTGTCACCCTCCCAGCATGGACATGGGTTCACCAGCCCAGAAGCTCCAAACCCTATAGCTTAGGGATTCTTTTTATGGAGCCCTCATCACATAGACATGATCGGTCATAGCTCAATCTTCAGCCCCTGCTCATCATCAGAGCCACTGGATTAACAGCTGTGGAAACTTCCTCGATCCAGGCTTGCTCATTTTAAAGCAATTTCCTTTGCATTTTCTGTTGCTCCCTGCCAAAAGCTCTCCTGATATGCAGGCCCCGGGCACTTTATAGAAAACAGTAAAATGCACCCACTTCCCAGAAAGTCCCACGTTAAATATATGTGGGCTATTTTGGCTATACAGTTTCAAAGTATTTTCGATGTTTATTTATTTAATTTTTTTTTAAGTAGGCTCCAGGCCCAGCGAGGAGCCCAACACGGGGCTTGAACTCATGACCCTGAGATCGAGACTTGAGCTGAGCTCTAGAGCCACTCGCTTAACTGACTGAGCCACTCAGGCACCCCTATGTTTGTTTTAGACATTATGTAACTTGGGGAATCTAAGGTAGGCATGCCCAACCTCTAGGAAGACTTGGACACACTTTGGAAATAAGAAAATTCAACCCTGGAGAACCGTTCTCAAATGTTTCCACTTTTATGATGAGCAGGGTTTAAGTCTGAGCACCGCAAATGCTGACTGGCTTCAGCTTTGCAGTTTTAGCCTTTTGGAGCCAGTATTTTTTTTTTTTTTCTTCAGGTCTCAGATATTTTATAAGCTCTCAAAAAGCTCTCAGCTTCCCGTGAGTCTCCTAATTATGTCAAAAGAAAAACATGAAAAAAATTAAACAACTCCTGCCAGAGCCCTAGTGGGCTGATGAATGGCAGGACCCCACCCAGACCTCGTATGAGAGAAGGGGTAGCTCCCCAAAGATGAGTGAGGGTCTGTAATCAGAAGGGGGACAGACAGCAGATGGGAAGGCAAAAGAATGCCACGTGTTTGGGGAGACGGCTGTCTGGGCAGGTGGAACAGCACAGCAAAGGCCAGGAGTAAAAATGGACACTCAAGGTAAGTGGGGGTTGGAAGAGCCCCTAAGGTTGGGGGTCATCTCTGCCCCCCCATCCTAGTTCTTTCTACACTCCATGGAGCAAGTGGAAAAAAAAAAAATTTTTTTTTTTGAGGTCCAGATATCCCAGGACCACAATGTTCTTTCCTTGGCTCAGCAGATGGAAAGCAGGTCAGCCTGGCTCCCTGTGTGACCTTGGCCAAGTGGCCAGCCTCTTTGGGTGGTTTCTGCATCATTAAATGAGGGAGCGGGTCAAGTGCAGAATCTCTGGGGTCCCTTCCTGCTCTGACTTGTAGGACTCTGGAGCTGGCTCTGATCACCCCCACCATCCCTGGCTGGGCCAGCCAGGTTGGCTGAGGGGTGTGGATGGTGTTTCCGTAGGCCTGGCAGCCCTCCCAGCCACTGCCCGCTGGAGGAGGAGGCACAGCCTTCCCGTGGGCAGGGCAGGCAGGAGTGGGCAGGCTGGGAAGGGCCGTGCTGGCCTGGATCCCCTGTCCAGGGGTAAGGAGCTCAGGTCACCACAGCGGCCAAAGTCCAGCCTGAAGGATGGAGGAATTCCAGAGAGTTCTCTGCCTCTGCTGCAGGGCAGTGAGGGAGGAGGAGAGTCCCAGGACGGGGGGGCCCTTGGCCTTGGGGGAGCACAAGAGAGGACAAATGCTGAGCCTCCCACACGTCACCTCTGTAATCCAACCATTAGTGAATGGTAATGTTCCCACTTTCTGGGCCTGGAAACAGGTTCAGAGAGTTCAAGGACCTTGGCTACCATCACAGCCAGGCAGCCCCCAAATTAGGACTTGCCTTCCCTTCTGATTCATTTCAGGTTCATTTCAGGGCCCAGAGCAGCTTCTCTGTGCGGTCCATTCCAGTTGACAGGCACGAGGCCCAGGGTGGTGGTGGGGGTGGTGGGGATGAGAGGCATAGATGGAAAGCAAGGAGATAAGGTGCCCATTTATCCGCACCGGGCATGGCAGATTAAGTGGGTGCCACCTCTAAGAGGCCCTGAGGACTGGGTGGGGGTGGGGTGCACATGAGGCCCCTTGTCACCCAGGAGAACCATGGTCCCTGTTACAGGGGACAGGGGAAGCTGGGGAGACTCTGCCCCAGAGTAGACAGGAGGGGACTGTCGGAGATGAGGTATCGAGGGGTGAGAGGGAGATCTCCCAGCAGTGTGGACCCCAGGAAGGTAAACTCAGCCTAGGAGAAGAGACAAGAGGGAAGCCAAATGCTTCCGAGACTGTCAAAAAAAAAAAAAAAAAAAAAAAAAATAAATATATATATATATATATATATATATATATATATATATCTCCTTTTTTTTTATGTATATATCATCACTATTTAGTTCAACAGCCATCATGAATTCTACCCTGGACTAGCCTTGTGCGGGGGAGCAGGGTTTCACCTCCCCAAGTTTCCAGACAGGGAGGCCACCTTGGGGATGGCGTGGTGGGGCTAGGACCCGAATCCAACTCTCGGGACTCCCCAAGGGGCCTTTCCAGAGGCCTATTCATGCCAGGGCACCCCTCTATGGGCCCTCATCCGGCAGCGCGCACTTCCTGACTCTGGGCCCATCCTCCAGGTTGGGGGAAGCACGGGAGCAACTCCCGAGGCCCTGAGAGCTCAGGACCGAGACCGGACCTGGACCGGAGCGGCCTGCCAGCCCCATGTCACGGCAGCCCGGCAGCTGGGCTAGGACCGTGCCCGCACCACCCCCCAGATGCCCGCATTCCCTGATTCAGGCAGAGGGTGTCTGTAGCACTTGGAGGGGAAACACAGAGGAAAAGCAGCCAAGCAGCTCGGCTCCACGCACCCCTCCCTGTGTTGAGGTTGAGGGGAGGCCCCGGAGGAAAAAATGAAAGAGCTGGGCTTGGTTTCTGAGGCTTGGTCTTGGAGGAGGGATGACAGCCTGCCTCAAGGCCCAGGGCACTCCCCACCACTCCTCCTGTGCCAGGGTGGGGATTAGTCATCTGTGGGGGAGTGAAGGGTGGGGGGCAGGGGAGAGGACAGTGGAGGACCTGGCTTCCAGATGTGAGTCCCTCCTGGTGCACATTTTCCTCCCTCTTCAGTGCTGGCAGTTTCGGAAGGGAGATGGCAATGTGCAGAAGGAGGTCCCAGTGACAAGTCTCTTAGTAAGCGCCCCACCTTGCCCAGTGCTCCCCACATCCCTCTCTCCTAGTTCCTGGCTATGAGGTGAGCACCCCTCTAACCCTCCTACCCTCAATTCTGTTGCTCCAGTGATCTTCCCTGCAGCCCATATCTGCTCTCAGTACTCACCTTCCCTACAACCTTCCATGGCTGCCACTTCCTGACGGCGCACGGGAGAAGAATGAGGCACAAACAAGTCCCCTACAAGAGAGAGGGGGGCGCCTGGATAGCTCAGTGGGTTAAAGCCTCTGCCTTCAGCTCAGGTCATGGTCCTGGGGTCCTGGGATTGAGCCCCGCATCGCATGGTCTCTCTGCTCGGCGGGGAGCCTGCTCCCCCCGACCTTTCTCTCTGTCTGCCTCTCTGCCTACTTGTGATCTCTGTCTGTCAAAAAATAAATAAAAATAAATTTTTAAAAAATCTAAAAAAAAAATAGAGGGAGCAGGGGGTGACAGGAGAAAAGACTGTCACCCCGAACAACTCCTCAGGTCCCGTATTTATTAGACATAGACAGTAATCCACAAAGGAGCCGAAGAAGGCTGTACATTAATTATCTGCCTCCTAGATAAACAAGAAGGAAGACAAAATATATGTGGTCAGGCAGTATAAAGTTTATAGTTGAGCACATTCCGAGGGAGCATCTGATTAGCCACAAGTGCTCTAACGGAAAAATGAAGCAGGCGGCGTTCCGCCCTCAGCGGGTTGGGCATCCCCAGCTGCTGGGCTTCAAGGATGGATATCGTCCTCTCCCCCAGAGGCCTGTTGCCCATCCATGGTTTTCTTAAGGCCATATCTAAACATGCTCATAACTAGTATAATTTCTCATGGTCATATTTTAAGTTAATACATTGTTCTTTTTTTTTTTAAAGATTTTATTTATTTATTTGACACAGAGAGAGAGAGAGATCACAAGTAGGCAGAGAGGCAGGCAGAGAGAGAGGGGGAAGGAGGCTCCCCGCTGAGCAGAGAGCCGGATGCAGGGCTCGATCCCAGGAGCCTGGGATCATGACCCGAGCCAAAGGCAGAGGCTTAACCCACTGAGCCACCCAGGTGCCCCCAGGTAATACATTGTTCTGAGGGACAGTTACACATGGCTCCCCAGCACCCTCCATTAAAACAATGGCCCAGCCCCTGGAATGAGGCCCTTCCTGATCCAGATGCTGCCGGCCTCCCATCTCATGCCCCAACTTCCCCAGCATACCCGAAACTCCAGCCGTGCCCAGATGCTCTCTGTTCCCCGGACGTGCACTTTCTCGAGTCTGAGCCTTTGCTCATGCTGGAATGGCAGCCTTCCTTCAGGACCCACCTCTGGAGCACCTGGGTGGCTCAGTTGGTTGAGTGTCTGACTTCAGCTCTGGTCATGATCCCAGGGTCCTGGGACAGAGCCCCGTGGGGGGTTCCCTGCTCAGCAAGGAGTCTGCTTCTCCCTCTCCCTTTGCCCCTACCCCCACTTAGCCCCCCCACCCTGTAAATAAATATAAACTTAAAAAACAAACAAACAAACAAAAACACAAAGGCCCCCCGTCTGGACAGTCTTCCTTGCACCACGGGACTTGCTCATGACTTCCCTTAGAACCAGCATCATGCTACTCAGTCAGCCAGGCCTTGCCCCAGCAGGCGGGCTACCTGAGAGTGGGGACCAGGTGGGGTTCCTCTTTGAATCCTTACAGGCTAGCTCAGGGCAGGCACCTAGTAGAGGCCCAGTAAAATATCTGCTAAGTGAACAGAGAAGGGAAAGGCCGGGCCTAGCCTTGGAGAGAGAGAGGAAGGGAAGGGGGCAAGAGCCAGAACCCCAACCCCTCCTGGCCTGGCCCACCCCAGGCCCCCCCTCAGGCCTGACTCAGGCCTGACGCTGTCAGGCAGGAGCCCTTGGAGGCTCCCCAGCAGGCACCTCAGAAGGCCTGAGGCATGAAGCCTGAGGCCTGGCACCCGGCCCAGGCTTTCTTTAGCGCTAAATGAGGAACGCTAGCAGCAGCCACAATCCCAGCTTCCGGGGACGCCAGGGTGGGGCCAGGGCCTTGAGGTTCAAGGTCCTGGGCCCTCTTCAGAGGCCTGCAGCGCAGGCCACGCCCTGGTCCCTGCAGGGAGCAGCCAGATGAACCCCAGTTCTAATCCCCTGAGGGACCCTGGATCCCCTCAGCCATCTTCTCTGGGTAGCCCCTAAGCTCGGCCTGCTGGCCCTAGGCCCCCTTCCCGCCAACTCTTGTGCCTAACTCATCCTCAAACTATTTTCCACTGGCTCCCCCCACCCCCAATCCCTGCCACAGCACAATTTTTTTGGTGGGGGTGGGGAGGGATGAAGGGGAATGGGAGGTGGAGCCTGGACCCTGGGGGAGGGGTTAAGGAAGCCGCGGGTTTGCCACTCTGATTGGTCACCTCTGCTCCAGAAAGGCTTCAAAATTCCATTGACCCCGCCTCCAGTGGGCCCCCATCCCTGTCCTGCCTTCCAATTGGCTGGGCTTCTAGGGGGCGGGACTCACCGGAGCCTGGTCCCGTTAAAAGGGTGGGAGGGGCCCAGGAGCCCATCTCTCGCGTTGAGTCTTGAGACAGCTGGTGCGGCAGGCATTCCGCGGGAACATCCTCTGGTCCTCAGTCATGGCTTGTGTGAGTTTGGGGATCCCGCCTCAATGCCCAGGGATGGCATGGGGGCAGACAGCTGGGGGAGAGTGGGGGTAGATGAAGATCTGGGTTTTAGTCCCTGGGGTGTGGCTTTGAACAAGTGCCTTCTCTTTGCTGTGCCTCAGTGGCCGCGTCTGTAAAATGGGGGTGGGCGCCATGGGCCCTAAATGCCCTCTCTGGCTTAAGAATTATCTGAGTTCCTCCGGGGTCTGACAGCACAGTTATTTCCGCCAAGGTGTGACATTCTGCAGCTCTCCGATACCAGGGAGAGAGAAGGGTGTGGCAAATTGGTGGGGTGTTGACTTTGATGACATCTAGCCCGCTGTCCCTTCCCCCCTCCTTTACCCCAGAGAGCCTCCTGTCCCTTCCCCCCCTGCAGCTGTCCTCAGTCACTGGGCCAGGGCAGAGTCATCCTCTGCTCTAGAGAGCTCTGAAAAGTTGCCAGGATTTGAGACCGGCTGCCGTGAGGGCGTCTGCTTGGGTTAGTGGGTGGAGGGTGGTTCTGTGCAGGCTAGTCAGGTGGGGGCTGGGTAATTCCCACCCCTCTCCACACACACATTCCCCATGCCTGCAGATGGGGTGATAAGGGGAAGAGAAGGAGGCAAGAATCTTCTCCAGGCCCTGAGGGAAAGGGTTCACATTTCTGGCAGAAGGAACCACTCACACCAATTATGCCTATGAGGTCAATCTTGCTATTGCTGAGCTGGCCAGGCTGCTGAGTCTGGCCCTGGCCACTCACTCTTCCTTCTGCACAGGGGCCTGGCTGCGCCCCTTAGGGGTCTCCTCTCCAGCCCCTGCGCCTCTCTGTAGGGAGGGGCTTGAAGGGGATGGTGGGGGATCTCCCAGCCCCGGGTTGCCTCTTCTCCAGCAGAGGGGCAGACCCAGGCGCCATTCTTTGCCACCGAGTTGCAGTGTCACTCACTCTGAGTCCCACTCTCTCCATCCATCTATTAAATGAAGGGATGGAACATATCATCTCACTTCCCAAGAACCTCTGAATCTAAAATCCCCAAGCTGAATGGCAAAAACTTCTAGATCTTGCCTTCCACAACTTCGGTAGTGGTAACAGACAGGAAATGGACCGGGTTGGGAGCTTATTCGGGACCACATGGAGAAAGAGAGTCTAGAACTTGCCCCAGATTCCCCTGGCTTCCCGCGGGTGGGGTCAGAGGATCCAGGGCGGGCACCCCCCTCGCCCCTCTCCCCGCACTATACCCTCTAACCCCGCTGGGTGGGTCTCCCTCCTCCTTGCAGGGTCTGACCGCCTGCAACCTGAACCTCAAACCTGGGCAGTGCCTCAGAGTGCAGGGCGAGGTGGCCCCCGAAGCCAAGAGGTGAGGGGGTGAAGGTTGGGGTGGCAGGCCGCAGGGGCGGGGGCTGCGGAGCGGGGCAGAGCGGGCCCTGCCCTGGGAGGGGTGTGGAGTCCCCCGTCAGACTGCCCAGTGCAGGCCACCAGCTGGGGGACTCACTGAGCGGGGAGACTCTAGTTCTGGCCCCTCCTGATGGTGTGACAGAGGCCCCGCCCCTCCCTCCCGCGGCGAGGGGGTTAACGGCAGCGGCGTCCGCTGGGTGAGTCACTTCCTCCGCGCGGGGTCTGGATGCCCCCACTACAGTCGCCCCCATCCCTCCGCGCTGGATCCTCCTAAGCTAAACCAGCTGCGGCCTCGGCCTCTACCTTGCCTGCCCCGCCCCCATTGTGGGCGGGGGCCGAGGTCCCTGGGGGCCTGGGAGCGGGAATGGGGGCGCCGCTCCGCGCCTGGTCCTCTGAGGTCCTCTGGGCCCCGCGCTCTTCACTCACTCAAAACTTTCACTCCTTCGGCCATTCTTCCAAGCTGCCTGGTGACCTTGGACCAGTCAACCCGCTGCACTGAGCTGCAGTCAGTGGTCAGTTCCCGGCTTGGGGAGGTGGTTGTGTGGAGAAGGTGAGATGCTGGGTCTCTCAGTGACCATGGCGCTGACCAGCTCATCTTAGAGCCGCACATGTCGTGTGCTTTATGCTTTCCATGCCTACCAAGCCCTCCGAGGTACGCATCGCTCTTCTCTCCACTTAGCAAATGCGTTTTGGATGATGATGATGGTGATGGGTTTGTTAGCCACACCGCTGTTGAGCACCTACTGTATGCCGTCCTGCTGGGCACCAGGAGCACAGAGATACACAAGGCAGACAGGACACGTGCCCTCCCAAAGGTCACCGTGCGGAGGAGGTCTGTCAGTACGTGACCAGAGGGACACAAATGCAGGTCTGTGAGGGTCTGGGCGTGGCCATCAGCACAGCCAGATCCTTAGCGATCCCTCCTGGGCAGCCCCCATGGGGCAGATGACGAGACTGAGGCCCAGAGAAGGGCAGGGACTTGCTCAGGGTCACACAGCCAGGAGGCGCAGGGCCAGACCTAGAGCCTCCCCGCTCAGGAGTCCCCCACCTGGTGGCCTGCCCTGGGCAGTCTGAGGGGGGACTGCAGTCGGCTGTGAAGGTCTCAGTGCCCCCTGCTGCCCGCAGCTTCGCCCTGAACCTGGGCAAAGATGGCGACAACCTGTGCCTGCACTTCAACCCCCGCTTCGAAGCCCATGGGGATGTCAACACCATCGTGTGTAACAGCAGAAGCGAAGGGTCCTGGGGCGAGGAGCTTCGAGAGTCTAACTTCCCCTTCCTGCCTGGGAGTTCCATTGAGGTGGGCTGGAGCCTGGGGCCAGGGGCGAGGGGTGGCTGGCAGAGCTGGCCTTAGCAGCTAGAGACCTAGGTCCCACCCCTCCCTCCCACCTCCTGTCCCCTCTCTCCCCTCCCCTGCTGTGATCAGGCAGGTGAGCACCAGCCCCTCTCCCAGGGAGCCTATGCCCTGAAGTGGGCTGCCTTGAAGGCTGCATGAGGAAGTGAGGAAGGGGCTCTGAAAAGGCCCAGGACCTACAGGCCAGCTGTGACTGCAGAGCCCAGGCTCCTGCTTCAGGGCCCCTGCCACTCACTGCCCTTCCCCATCCTCAAGGTGTGCGTCTCCTTCGACGATGCCGACCTGACCATCAAGCTCCCAGACGGATACTCCTTCAAGTTCCCCAACCGTCTCAACCTGGAGGCCATCGACTACCTGGCGGCCGATGGGGACATGAAGATTAAGTGTCTGGCCTTCGACTAAGGGCAGCCGGGCCGTGGCCCCTAATAAAGGCAGCTGCCTTGGGCGCCTGGGTGGCTCAGTGGGTTAAAGCCTCTGCCTCCGGCTCAGGTCATGATCCTGAGGTCCTGGGATCGAGCCCCGCATTGGACTTTCTGCTCAGCCGGAGGCCTGCTTCCCTTCCTCTCTCTCTGCCTGCCTCTCTGCCTACTTGTGATCTCTGTCTGTCAAATAAATAACTAAATAAATCTTAAAAAAAAAAAAAAAAGGGCAGCTGCCTCTGCTCCCTCTGGACCAACCTCCTGTGTGTGTGTTGGGGGGTGGGGGGGTGTGGAAGAGGAGGTTGCCGCCAACTCCCCCAGGCTCCCCCTTTCTTCCCTTCCATTTGCTTCCTCAGTGCACACTGCCTAAGTGCGAGAGCCACACAGGGAACTCAGTGCATGGGGGGGAGCTGGGGACGGATGAAAGAAACCCAGTCACAGCCCTCCCGACGGCTCCCAACCCAGGGAGCCCCAGCACACAGTAGGTACTCAGAAGAGGAGGAATCAGTAAAACCAGAGGGAAAGAGGCAAGGAGGGACTGATGGGTGCTGTGGGAGCTGGCAGCACAGAGGGAGGTGGAGGGAAGAATCATGGGCTCCTCAATGGCTTTCAGGAGCTAGAAGGAGATGTGGTTCAGAGCTGTGTGGCCTGGTGCATGTTAACTGACCTCTCTGAGCCTTGGTTTATGTACCTATACAAGGCAGGGGTGGGGCGCCTGGGTGGCTCAGTGGGTTAAAGCCTCTGCCTTCGGCTCAGGTCATGGTCTCAGAGTCCTGGGATCGAGCCCCACATCGGGTTCTCTGCTCAGCAGGGAGCCTGCTTCCTCTCTTTCTCTCTGCCTGCCTCTCTGCCTACTTGTGATCTCTGTCTGTTAAATAGATAAATAAAAGCTTAAAAAAAAAAAAAAGGCAGGGGTGAGAGCACGTAGCCTATCATATGTTAAAGTAGACTTACAGGATCCTGAGGTGGGATGCGTGTCGGGGGTCAGGCTAGGATTGCCTTTTGCTCTTAGCAAAGTTTTAGCATTGAGGCAGTTGAGTCCCTGGAGGAATGTCACTCTGCCTATTTCAAGGACTTGTCAATAGGCTGTAGTTAGTAAGGAAATTTTTAAAAAAGATTTTATTTATTTATTTGACAGACAGAGATCACAAGTAGGCAGAGAGGCAGGCAGAGAGAGAGAGTGGAAAGCAGGCTCCCCACCGAGCAGGGACCCTGATGCGGGGCTTGATCCCAGGACCCTGGGATCATGACCTGAGCCAAAGGCAGAGGCTTTAACCCACTGAGCCACCCAGGCTCCCCGGTAGTAAGGAAATTTAATAATTTTTCTTCTGCCTTTGTTCCCCACATCAAAGAGGACCTACTAAAGGAAACCTACAAGATATTGCTAAAGAGGCCTTGTGACTGTTAACTTAAGGTTGTTTACCCCTCTACAAAGGTATTAACATTAAGATAGTTGGGAGCTGGGACGCCTGGGTGGCTCAGTTGGTTAAGCAGCTGCCTTCGGCTCAGGTCATGATTCCAGCGTCCTGGGATCGAGTCCCACATCGGGCTCCTTGCTTGGCAGGGAGCCTGCTTCTCCCTCTGCCTCTGCCTGCC